>JAFIRS010004613.1:0-80606 GCA_018342105.1 Gonioctena quinquepunctata
GTTTCACTGAAGGGCCTACCTGGCAAGTTTCCCGTTGATGTCGACGAAGATCATCACTACGAGTGAAATCTTCACCACAATCACACGAATACATTTCACCGACTTGTTTTCAATAGCTCACTGGAGGAGACACTGATTCGAAATACTCCTCTCCTGGGATAATTCAATGAAATATCCCCACCCTACAACAAGTTCGATGCGATGCACAATCTGTATTGTGAGGGAATTCTCTTGACATCCAGCGCGCTCATCAATACTCGCAGTTCACTCTTAGCTCTCACACAGGATGAACGCCCTCTTCGCTTGGAGAGTGTAAGGATTCATGAAGGTCATGATCACACATCATATGTATGCCTACACTACAACTTTAGTCAAGGTCAAATAAAAATCTCAAGATCAAATCTTAAGGTTGCCGAAACAAACCCAACATCAAAACTCAAGATCAAATCTCAATGTCAAAACTTAATGTTATGAATCTCAAGCTCATATTCAAGGTCAAAACTGAAGTCGAATCTCAAAGTCGACCAAACCCAATGTCAAAACTCAATGACAAATCTCAAAGTCAAATCTCAAGGTCAAATCTCAAAGTCAAAACTTAATGTTATGAATCTCAAGGTCAAACTCAAGGTCAAAACTGAAGTCGAATCTCAAAGTCGACCAAACTCAATGACAAATCTCAAAGTCAAATCTCAAGGTCAAACACACACCATATTGCACACCTGCAACCATTCAAGGTCACACGTGACGTCATAGTGGTGGGGGGAGACCCAGAACCGGCTAAAATCTCCTACTCATATTCACAGATGTAGGCGTCATATCATTGAGCACAAGATATGCTGGTAGATATTCCGTCCTTCGGTATGAACGTTGAGATGGCGATTCCGAGTTCATGGATGTTGAGCTAGTTGAAGATATCTTGGTTGGAAACACTAGAGAATTCGGATTTTTTTTTCCGGTAGGTTGGAGTGTGCTCACTGGCGTCGGTGTTCAGCAATGGTCACATAAACAGACCGACGTTAGATAAAGAATTGAAAAAAAATTAAAAATTATAATAACGTCGATTTTTGTGATTTATTATTGGTGAACATGATTGTTTCCCATGAAATCGAAAATATTTTACTTTTTCTTGTTCTTTCCTTGGACCTCCTTTGATATTCGATTCCGATATGAAATTAGTTTCACGCAGTGGCAATAATAGTATATTAAAGTATAAGTGGATAAAAAGGGCTTTATAATACGCGCGATTTTTCGAGCACGACGGCGCAACCGGAGTGCTCGAAATGGAGCAAGTGTTTTCAAGACCAGTTATCCACGAATACTTTACGCTATTTTTTTTATTGGTGCAGTTTGAAATCATATATACTGGTTTTAATACTACAAAAAATAGAAATAAGAACTAATAATGCAAAATGGTTGAATTTGTGTTGCAATTTGTTATCAAAGATCAATATTTGTTGTCACCAGAGCTCAAAAATGAATTATTCTAATATCGATTTTCTGAATAGCGGCAGAATCGCGGTTAATACCGCGAAAATCCAGTGATATTTATAAAAAAGAATATGAAGTTCATCAAATGGATGGAGGAGCAAGAGGTATCACATATAAATCAACGAGTTGTTAGTAATATTTTATTTGACGTTACAAGGTACTCCTGTCAGATCAATAATAAAAAATTTGTCATGTAGACTTCACGTTTCTCGATTTGTTGATGTTGCCATGGTAACTCTAAAAAACGCGCGTTTTTTATAGTTCGATTTACACACGCTGAGGCGTGCTTTAAATGGGTGAAAAGGGGCACCAATAAAAAAAAATACATTTTAGGACCAAAAACCCATTGGATCTTGGACTAATAGATTTTGTCATGAAGGGGGTGAAATGTAGATTTGTTTGACGTGTGTTATATTCATGAATTTTTCTTCACATATTCCATCAGTTGCATGACTATTGACCATGCACTTAAAATAGAATTCGGGTCTCAGTAAATGCAGGGTGTAATCTAACTTCTTGCACACCCGTGAATGTCGAGTGTACAATGTCATGCAAACTATAGAGGTTAAAAATTTGAAAAGTTTTGTTCTTTGTAAAATTCGACAAAATTTTCGCCCGCCTAGTTACAGGTGACCTGTTCAGGAGAAAACTACAGTGCTAAATATATTGAATAGAAATAATCTCAGGTTTATGATTCATACGTCCACCAACAAAAATTGTAAGTGCGTTTTATTTTATATTTCTGTACCTACTTTGGATTACTCACATTTTTAGAACAAAATCCACGAAACAATCATGGAATCATTATTTCTAGTTTCCATCATTTTAAAATTGAAATATATTTTTAAATTTATTGTTTATTGTTACTGAACATCAGTACTTACTCTTGCCTGCAAACAGCGACTATCCACTTTTCTCTCCGTTCTTTCCTCCACCATTGCCCTGGAAAACGATAAAAACTGAGCTCATGATTTTTACACTCCGAAATCGAGAAACCAACGACGCAACAAATTCTTTCTGATCCATTTTTTTTTCACAAAAACCACATTGGAATCCATGCTGGATAGACGACAAGCTAGAGTGCATTCACTATTGAGTCAGCATGTTTGTCCTTTCCCCACTCAATGGAAAGTTCCCCCTGAAGATGTCCGCAGCGAAGCTATTACGAGACCAATAACCGAATGCAATATTTCACTCGACATGTGAATGATGTAGAATGTTGAACTGACTGTGTGGTGAATGTGCACATTGCAGGCTGCCCGAGATATATATTTATTTTCAAAGTGAAGAAAACAACTAACCTTGTTATATCCAATTTGGTGTTCAAGTCAGAACTAGTTGACCTCATACTCTACTTTGAGGCACTCATCATAATTATCACTTGTAACAAACAAAGAGAGAAACATTCGCAATTGAATATTGTTTTAAAAAATAATATCATGACCATTGTAGTGATTCAGACATTCGGTACACGTGAACTGAACACTCTTTCCAAGCAAGATTCTCGCATGCACGGTTTACAAAGCTGTCTACGAACGGAAGTTTGTAACATTCTACTGGCGTTTTCTGATTGGCTGGTGAATTTGAGATCCTAATTAGCAACCAATCAGAAAACAGTACGCGATGTGTACGAGAATTGATTTGAACATTATTGTCTTTGTCTTTGCTGGCTCTTAAAACTAAACACCGAGTTGATCTGTGCGTATTTTGAAGAGTAGAAGACAAGATGAATCACTCGTCACATTCATGAATGAAGCGGTAAATTTCTATTCTGGTTGGAATCTGGAGTCGCCAGTCACTGTACTGGAATTATTATTATAATATAAATTATTTTTTGATAGAATGGCAAATTTTTTAAAACACAGACAAGAATGTTTAAATAAATTCTCGGGCACATCGCCCATGGTTTTCTGATTGGTTGCTAATTAGAAAACACTATTAGAAACTTTCGTTCTTTGTCAGCTTCGTAACCCGTAGATGCAAGAATCTTGCTTGAAACAGTGTTCCGAATGTCTGAATCACTACGATGGTCGTGATATTATTTTTCAAAACAATATTCAACTGCGAATGTTTTTCTTTCCAATAGTATTTGTGTCGTTTGTTTGTTAGTGATAATTATAATAAGTTCTTCAAAGCAGAGTATGAAGTCAACTAGTTCTGGCTTTATCACCTTTCTGGAAATAACAAGGTTCGTTGTTTTCTTCACTTTGGAATTGGATATCTATCTCAGGTAGCCTGCAATGTATACTTTTACCACACATTCTACATTATTCGAATGTCGAGTCAAAGGTTCATTGCATTCCTTCGAGTAGGTCACCTGAAAGTAGGCGTGTGGCAATACCCAGAATTCTGTCAAATTTTACAAAGAAAAAAACATGTTTTCCATTATTTTTTTTCAGATTTTCAACTATCCTAATTTGTTATAAAATGGCATTATACACTCGTCATTGACGGGTGTGCAAGGAGTTAGATTACATTATATATATATATATATATATATATATATATATATATATATATATATATATATTGTTTTTTTCTATTGTTTGTTCGATATGACATCCCATATTGAATGCAGAGCAATTAAGTCTCCCGATTATATAACACTTTTTTTCGGTTTTATTCAAGTGGTTGATAATTTTCAATCAAACCAATGTTTCATATCAGAAAAATCAGTCCCAACTTTGGTTTGTAATTCGTTACAGGTAGCCGATTTATAAAAGATGGTAGTCTTATCTGCAAAATATATTATTTACCTCTACCTTCCATATTGTACAAATTAATAATAAATATAGAAATAATTATTATGCCCCCAGGGCTGTTCCTCAGGGCACTCCATATTCAACGCTATAATTTGAGATGTACATACATGGAATTTATTTTTAATAACGTTATTCGTCATAATTTCTGGGGTCGAAAGTTCATGAGCATTTTTTTATTGTTTCTGTCAGTGAATTTTTAGTAATATTTCTTCAGCTTAATCGTGTTTCATCTAAAAAAAATTCAGTGGATCTCATTTCACCTCACAGGAAATATCCAATTTCTGTCAGCGCAAAATAGAAACCGAATATCTCACCCATGGACCATATTCCGGAAACAGCCTGAAATTTATGGACAAACAAAGTGGTATCAATGGCATAAAATATTTCATTCAGAATAAATTTCCCAACATTCCGAATCTCAGAAGATATATATTTTCTGGAAGGACGGATGTTTTCTTGAAATTCATTTACTTAGGGAAGAGTGCGGTACTCGTTGGAGATGGATTTACTTCTACTTTATCGTGATTCGCAGTTCGAGCGAGCATTAAGTGATTTGATTGGGAATCATTCGCGTGTGTAGATGTGTATTGAGGTGAACTTAATTGATTGGCCATGAGCAGAGTTCAAAAACGTCAACGCCATATGAAACCATCTAATATTCGATGTAATACGGGTGATTGAGATTCTTTATTAGAACTGAAAGCTTCTCAGGGAACCAGCTTTTACTGAAATGTATTGGGAACGCAAAATATTCCTCCTACGACTACTTACAAATTTGCTCACTGTGTGAGGAGAATTTATTCGGAAAGATAGATACTTGTAGAAGTTTTTTCATTTCCGTACTTGTTTTTTATTACCACACTGCTACAGTTGGAGTATAATTTACAAGTGAGTTCTCCTGTTGAAACGCCGCACAGTGATCTGGCTTGGCCGAAAAGCGGCTGAAAGTAGATTTTTCGATAACAAAGGAATTTTGAATAAATTAACGTTTTCTTGTTTCAATAGGTATTGCCTCAGTCTAACTTTCAACATATAATTCTTTTCCATATTCATACCGCGCAAGCGCGAATAATGTTAGGATGTTAGATACATGATTTTGTTAATCTACCATTATAAAATTGTAACTGTGTGTTTGTTTATTTGTTTGTTTGTACAATCATCACGTAAAAACTACTAAACCAACTTTGATGAAACTTTTTTGTTTGAAAAAATAAAACCACATTTCTTCACAACCAAATGCTACCAATATAAGGTGAGCTTCCATCTCAAGAATATTTTCTGGTTGGTTATATATATTCTTCAGTTTTCTGACGACATATATATATATATATATATATATATATATATATATATATATATAAAATATATATATATATATATATACAGAGTAGCCACTTTTTTAATGGGATTGTATTGGTAACTTTTAAACCATAAGAGTTAGAAGGTCGGTCAAATCGAGAAAAAGTTGCATTCATAGAATCATTGTCAAGCAGTTCAAACAAATCGAGATAATCAGGGCCGGTTACTGAGATATCATAACAAAAGTAAATTCTGTCATTTTGATTTTTCTTTTTTTCCCACTTTATTTCGAATATTATCAAAAAATGTCACGAGAGTTTTTTATTCGACAGTAAATTATCCTCATTTTGACTTCGACAGATTTTGTATGCAACATTTCGTACGCTCTGGGCCACCCTCAACCTCATTTTTTTCGATACGGACGTGCATATTTTATGACACTTTTCGAAAAAACTTTTAACGCTGAATTCAACGATATATCATACAATGTCATTCAAAGTTGATTTTCAGGTGATTTTTACCCTTATCCAAATTTCTTTGGGTCGGATCTGTATTACATTTAGGTACCTTTAGTTTAATTAACAACATGCAATACATTTCGATAGAAAAATTAACTTACTCATCTTCAACTGAATGGAACGTAACAGAATCAAAGCAAGAAACAAGTAATAATTATTTACAAATTTCAAGAGGTGAAAAACCTAATTCATAATAATTAAACGAAACTATCATTTAATGAAAGAAAAATCAAATGATTATTCGAAAGTAAATGATGAACATTAATGAAGTAAGTGTTCGAAATGTCCACCATTTTGTAAAATGCACTTCGCGGTTCTGGAACCCATACTTCTTATACATTTGCTTATTTCGTCTCCTTGAATACCTTCCAATACTTTTTCAATCTTCTCGCGAGGAATCATTAATGTTGGATTTGTCATTTGTTCCGTTGAAACAAATTAGAGAATCGAACTTTATTTTGAGATCATTACGATATAATTTTTGCAAGGCTTGGTATTCAAATTTAAAATCATTGTATTCGCGTCTCTTGACTATTTTATTAACATGAGTTTTCGATAAATTGTATTCACTGGCCACAGTTCTCGATTTTTTTTCTGGGTTCAATTGAATTTGGGTCAGAACATTGATATCGTTGATAGACTTTTTTTTTCTTACACACACACAACTCTAGGTTTATTGAATGTATTATTTTCAAGTAGTAGGCCGTGGATAAAAAATAACATAACAAGAAATGTCATATTATTTGTCACTTCGTTTATTATTGTGTTACAAGAACTTGTCATTGAATACTTTTCTGAGTAATTTCAATTTAACTTATTCGATATGGTAAGATACACAAATGGAGAGAAGAGAGATATGTACGAAGTGTACATAAAACTAGATAGAAATTCGTTCAAAGCACAACAAAGGTATGGTGAATTATATCCTGAAAGAACAACACCAAATATTAAAATGTTTCGACGTTTATCTACAACGTTACTTGCACATAATTCATTCATCAAACCTAGAGGTCCTTATGTACGACGAAACGAGCCTATCAATGTCATCAATGTTCTGGCCCAAATTCGAATGAATCCAGGAATAGGATCGAGAACTATGGCCAGTGAATGCAATTTATCGAAAAGTGCTGTTAATAAAATACTCAAGAGACACGGATACCATGACTATAAATACCAAGCCGTGCAAAAACTATATCGCAATGATCCTGAGAGAAGGTTGCAATTCTGTAATTGGTTTCAACGGAAGGTGCAGAATAACAACAATTTTGCGCACAATATCATTTGGGGAGACGAAATGATATTCACAAATTCTGGCATGTTCAATCGAAGGAACGAACATTTTTATGCCACAGAAAATCCTCACTTAATTCATGAAGTTAGACATCAATATCGTTTTTCTTTGAACATATGGTGCGGTTTGTTGAATAATAAATTACTGGGACCCTATTCTATTGACGGCAACCTAACCGGAGCAAAATATGTAGAAATTATAGAAGAAATGTTGGATGATCTTCCTATACGGTATCGGCGTAATAGTCCATGGTTCCAACAAAACGGAGGTGGTCCACACAGCTCAAGAATAGTCGCAGACTATCTAAATCGAACTTTTCCCGATTCATGGATTGGAACAAGAGGTCCAGTAGCATGGCCTGCCAGATCTCCGGATTTGAATCCGCTGGATTTTTATTTGTGGGGATATCTCATAAATAAAATTTATGATACTACGAACTCGACAATAGAGATTCTTCGCGAGAAGATTGAGAATGTATTGGAAGGTAGGCAAGGAGACGAAATAAGCAAATGTATAAGAAGTATGGGTTCCAGAACCGCAAAGTGCATTTTACAAAATGGTGGACATTTCGAACACTTACTTCATTAATGTTCATCATTTACTTTCGAATAATCATTTGATTTTTCTTTCATTAAATGATAGTTTCGTTTAATTATTATGAATTAGGTTTTTCACCTCTTGAAATTTGTAAATAATTATTACATGTTTCTTGCTTTGATTCTGTTACGTTCCATTCAGTTGAAGATGAGTATTGGAGTATTGCATGTTGTTAATTGAACTGAAGGTACCTAAATGTAATACAGATCCGACCCAAAGAAATTTGGATAATGGTCAAAATCACCTGAAAATCAACTTTGAATGACATTGTATGATATATCGTTGAATTCAGCGTTGAAAGTTATTTCGAAAAGTGTCATAAAATATGCAGGTCCGTATTGAAAAAAATTAGTTTGACGGTGGCCCAGAGCGTACGAAACGTTGGATATGAAATATGATTATGTCAAATTGAGAATAATTTACTGTCGAATAAAAAACTCCCGTGACAGTTTT
Organism: Gonioctena quinquepunctata; assembly: GCA_018342105.1. Lineage (NCBI taxonomy): Eukaryota > Metazoa > Arthropoda > Insecta > Coleoptera > Chrysomelidae > Gonioctena > Gonioctena quinquepunctata. The sequence continues at coordinate 8,409 of JAFIRS010004613.1, forward strand.
TGATAATATTCGAAAAAAAGTGGGAAAAAAAAAAATCTAAATAACAGAATTTACTTTTGTTATGATATCTCAATAACCGGCCCTGATAATCTCGATTTGTTTGAACTGCTTGACAATGCTTCTATGAATGCAACTTTTTCTCCATTTGACCGACCTTCTAACTCTTATGGTTTAAAAGTTACCAATACAATCCCATTAAAAAAGTGGCGACTCTGTATATATATATATATATATATATATATATATATATATATTTGGGTATGCAGTCAACAAGGGTATGGAAATTAAAGTGAACTCTTTTTTCTATTCAAGCTTTCAAGTCATTTATTATCTCTTCATCAGGAACTCTACAATGAATTAAAATTGAACATCATTAGATTTGAAAACCAAATAGGCATGTGTATACTTACGAAAGTGAGGTTAAACCCTTTCACTTGCCGCAATTTATAAAATAACATGTCACAACAGACAACACTCTTGGTATAGTCATATATCGTTAAAACTTTGATCAAAATTGATCATGATTACCTAAACATAAGTGTGAAAACATTATAAAATTCCAAATGGGCTCTTATGGAGGTCATGTTGGATTCAAGAAGAAGTGGTGACAGATGACTGACAATTGAAGTATAAATGAAGTTGACAATTGACAAGTATGGAAAATAGATATTAGACTTGCCAACATACAATGAGATGAAAAATAATACCACCAACCCATCAAGGGTACCAACTTAATGTTAATTGGAACGATTTTGGTATGTCTCATGAGGAGAATGACATAGGAAATATGAGTTTTTTTAGAAAAAATGAAAAATTCAATACCAACCATTCCAGGGAACCAACTCAAGTTCAATGAATTGAATTGTGGTCTGTCTCATAAGGAGAACGACTGAGTAAATATGAATAGATTATACTGAGATTATCCATGTCCGTTCTCGAATTCATTGAATTAGGTTCTTTGAAAATATGTGTCATTTCGAGGAAAGTTCCTCTTTTTTAAAATTAGATTCATGTTCCAAGATATTCACATTATCATAATCTGGGTTATGGTTCGAAGCCATGGTGTGATGAGCTAATAAATTATTTTTTTTAATTTCTAATATCGCTTTTATGAGGGGTAATTCGGTCTTTCAATTTTCTTTTGGTTTGGCCAATGTACTTCTTTTCACATTGAGAACAAGGGATACAATAAACCAAGTTCGAGTTGTCTAATAGAGGATCTTTGTCTTTTACTTTTGAAAAAATATTGTTCAATACGATTTGGTTTTTGTAAGCGATTTTGATGTTAGGAATCTTGGAAATTAATTTGTTGAATTTATAATTTAAAGATTCTATATGTGGCAAGGTAAGGTAAAGAGTTGGTTCCAAAATGTTATTATCAGAAGAAATTACATTATTATTGTTGTTCGGGTGATCAATATCAATGGAAGACCTACTGAAAATCAATTTATAAGCAAGATTTCGTGGGTAACCACTATAAATGAATAGTTGCAAAAGTTTTTTAAATTGATCGTTCGTAGTGAAGTGTGACTTGTTTTAATTACTCTGTCTTTCATGCACAAAACCAGATTGATCTTTTGTCTGTGTCGATGATATGATTCGTAATGTAAGAATCTTCCTGAAGCACCTGGTTTGGTATACCAGCTGGTGATTAGAGTATTGTCTGCCCTTCTGATTACTTTTGTATCTGAGAAGGGGACACTGTGTTCGATGTTTTCTCCTTCGATGGTAAATTGTAGTTTTTCATGGTAAGAGTTAAAAACAAGTAACAATTCTTGTTATTTGTCCTGAGGGGCACTTAATATTATGTCATCTACATATTTTTTCAAGAAGGGGATCTCAAGATAAATTTTATTTAAACAATCCTCAACAGGGTCACCGCGACTACCTGAAAAGAATACACCCAAATTAACAGAAGGGGAAAAAAAGGGACGTTATAAGATATATTTTTTGTACTATTAAAAATTCGGAGTACTTCTTGGAACTCTTTATATAACTTCAGTTGAATTTGATATTTTTATATATTTTTCAAACAAAAATAGTTTTATATAAAACTAATATTATATCGATACTACGTACAACTGTAATGTTAACAAAAATTGCGGGTTAAAGTACATACCTGACGCTTCAATATCCATGTTGAGATTCTTGTGATTTCGAATTTGGGAAAATGGGACGGGCGTAGTTATTACGGCATTAATTCAGACACAACTAACTGGTATTGGCCGTGCGCAAGAACTTCTAGCGCACGCGCAGGCTATTGTGTTACGTTACCAAAAAATTCTTACGATGCATGATGGACTGGTTTATAGAGGAAGTTTTGAATGTATTTGTGATTAGTTTGGAGAAAATGCTTATAACCATTTTTGTCGTCGTAATTCAGTTATTTGGCCTTATTTGCGGCGCCAAACAAACAATCAACGTAGATCATTGAATTACTTTAAAGGAATTATCAAAATAAAATGACATGAAAATACAACGTGGAATATCCAGCGATGTACAATAACATTCCAAAAAGGGGTTCTCCGCACGACCACTCGTAACGTTGTCTGTCCGTTCAGGTAGCTGCCTCGCTGATTTTGACTTCGAGATCAATCGGTAATTTCCGGCGAAAAAACGCATCCCTGTTGCGTATCCCGCTGCCAACATTTTGCGCTTTACGTAATCAATTTTGTTTGGCGCCGATTCAAAATTAGTTAATGACATTAGCTTAGGAGCTTAGTTATTAAGACCAAAAAGATTCATTCTATTTTTTGCTTTTCAGTTTCTTTTCTCGTCGGTTTAATTTTTTTTAAAAGTTTTAAACATAAAGTACATATCAGTCAATACTATGCAGCGGATTACCTGCGATACAAGATATTTTCCGTTTCAAATAATTGAGAGTAAAAAGTTACTTTATAATTCGCTGTTTTAAGGGTAATTCCCTCTTTATTTATATGTGTCTCGAAAAATATAGTACTATCGCATATTCAAATTTCAGTCAATTAGTCTTTCACAACGTATAAAAAGGGAAACATTCTCAATTGACTAATTGAAAAAAAATCTTAAAATAGAAAAATCTGTTTAATAGAAAACAAGTAATTTTCCAGTTGAAGCCACGCTGGATATTGAACTAAAACTGTTATAAATATTCTGAAAGGATCCCAACTTCAAGAAAAAAATCTGAAGTGAAAATTTGCAATTTTCAAAAAATTAATAGTGAGTAATTATACTATATTTCGGTATTGAAAGTAGCGAGAGCTACGCCTTGCATGTATTGGATTTATCCAACCTCTATCCAACCTCTATCCAACCTCTATCAAACATTATTTCCAAAACTGGAACAAACTTTCCCAGAAATATTCTATTTCCAAGTGAACAGAAGTTAAAACGTTGTTAAGCTGAAGGATAGATGATCTTGCTGCCAAATTATCAACTGCAAATCCCTTTCAAGTGAAAGTTAGTGTGGGTGGAAAGGAATATTCGAAGATCATCAGATCGGTATTGGGGTCATTTTCCTCATTCATGTCTTCAACTCGTTGGACATAGTATCTTGATTTTACAATCTCTCATTGCTGAATTGTATTCCTGGTATGAGTGATCATGACGTAAAATATAACTTCGTCGAAATATACTGGGCTCACAGACTATCCACTGTGAAAACCTTTTCAAATCGAATAATATATTGAAATTCCAGGAATAATTCATGACACTGCGTGTTAGTAGGCCAAAAAGCTGTAAAATCATCCAAACTGTAAATGACATGAGTTTCCCAGCACATAACCGCATTTATTCGATATTACCCATGTTCCAATCAAACTTGCTTCGCCCAATTTAGCAATTATGATTTTGGTTGGGAAATGACTGATGGAATGTATCGATAAAACTGTCTGACGAATGACTCGAATCATTCTGGTATTGGCAATCATTTGAAATCCTGGATGCCAATACATCATTCATTCACAACGGGCTAGATTACGAGTAAGAGTTAATTACTGATAAAAGACAACTGGTTAGGAATATTTGACATGAATTGATGCTCATTTGGAATATTTTTATATCAGATTTAATACATGAGGAATGGACTTGATATCGGTCCTAATATATGCAATTTACATTCAACGATATAGTTATTTATCCGTCTATCAGAGATACAAAATATGTTGAAACCTCGCTGACAAATCGGAATAACAGTGTAATGAGAAAAATATAGATAGGATAGATTCATCCATCGTTCGAGCTCCATTATGTGAATGAGACAGGTCACATTTCTGAAGAACATATAAATATGTTTGTATTCTTTTGAAGAGAGGGACACATATTATTGTACAAACTGCAAGCACAACAAAATAAGCTTGCAAATCAGATCGTTTGGTAACAGTAAAACTATTAAGAATCACCCTGACAACCGATATTATACCTGTGTCTTCAATTGAGAACAGCTTGGATTTTGTTTTATAGCTGGTAGATTTGTTAGAGTTCATCGGATCCGGAAATCTTCCGTTCAAATATGTTTCTTTATCGGAATGAAATAATTTTCTTCTTCTTCTATTCAATACACCAGCAACACTTTTCTCCATTGTGCACTTTCCATTTTGTTCTGTATATTCTAGCAATTTTGAGCTACTCTTGCTTGAAGTACATAGATTCCGTTCACCTTCGAAGTCATGAAATTTGGTGTGAAGATCTGTCAAACGGAAGAGTCACTATTAAAAAATACAGAAACTATAGCGCACGCAGCTTGACTAGCAATATGTCATTTGAAAACCCTTGAAAAGCTGTATTCAGAACAGTCGAAATTATTTCACTATCTGCCTAACTACCCAAAAAAATTGCAAGATTCAGAATTTGCCATTTGATTATTCAAAATATCCGATGGATTAGAACTAGATTCGGAAGGGAGCAACACACCGAAAACATCAAATTCATTCTGCAGTTGGAGCTTTCCACTGTTTCCCAGTCGGATACTACGAATGTTTATTTTTTCTCGTGTGCGTTACCATCCGTGACGGCCGCTCACCCGGGCCATGCCTAGGAACGATCCGCGTTTGGTGCAGTACCGCTCAATTAAGTGGGGACAAATATCTCACATGGCCAATTGATCAGTTAATTGACTGTCGAATTGACCGATCAAATTGACTTCGTACAGCCTCAAAAATGGTTTATCAATGTTTTATTCCAAAGTAACCCCATTATCCCGTGGCTCGTGCTGGTCAAGTTTTGGGGTGACCCACAGCTGTTTTTTCCATAGTATGCATGGCAATTTGTTGGCTGGGTGGAAAGCCGATCATACTCCCCATTACAATATTGGGACCGTATCTCAATACATCACAATCTGAGCTGTCACATATAACTTTCCAGTGTTTACTCTTTTTTTTTCAATACTATTTCGAGGTGTTTTCTTTCTCACTTCATAGTCCTCCCGTAGGCGTTGACTTCCTTCTGGTAGATTCCTTTCCATATTCCTCGTTTCGAATCGCCTCATACAATAGCAGTCCTTACGTTTATGGGCGAGATGCGTATTCCACCAGTGGAGAGGTCATTGTTTCATCATATTGCTATTCTTTGGCATAGTTTGGTTCCAAATCTCAGTCATTATCTTCAGGGCTTCTGCAGGTGGAATGATGTTCACCAACTTAGCTTAAACAGTCTGATTTTGTTATTTCTGCTTTCCTAGCTTTCTTGGTAGAACCACCCTTTGCTTTCCTGGGTTGTTTATCGTAGTCATTTGAAAACAATGTAGTTGTGGTCGCTCGAAGATTATGGTTCCTCACATACCGTTTCGTTATTTTATTCCTGATATCGGTAGTAGCTATCGTTAACTTCATAGTAGAGATATGGTTCGCTCTCTGGAATGTGGGTCTGTTCATTTTATTCACTATCACGAGGTTATTTCACGACCCCCATTCCGGTTAATTTTTCCCCTTCTGTCTGTTATATACGGGTTCTATTGTGGAGATTTTGCGTAGAAGATTCCCACAATGATTGCCTTTTCTTTTGATAATATTCAATATTTCAGGGAATACCCTTCAGATCTTCAATCTAACCATTTGGAAATGCGTAGCAGTTATGAAGAGTGCAGTCTGATTTAATTATGTATGCGGAGCTGCGTACATTGTTGTATTCATATATGGATATTACTATAATTTATTCTGATGGCAGTACCCAAGTTTGCAATATACACCCAACCTTTCCTGGTTCTGTTTAGTATTACGGGTTGGTTCAGCCTTGAGGGGTGAGTTGGGCACTAATCTCCCGTGGTCAGCGCTGGGTCAGGGCTGGGCGTCTTATGAGAGCGTTATTTTGAAAACAACTTCATATTCGAATCACGTTTTCAGTCTGCTGAAGCACCTTGTGCTGTTTTCTACCATCCTTGTTATTTGAGCACTTTGAGTTCGAGTATTGAAGTCCCTCCAGTTTGCAGTACACAAAGAAAGGGTTATTAGTGCAATATGCTGCCTTGTGCCTCTGCTGAGTGCATCTGAGGCATATGATTTCCCTGTGTGATACCTCACATTCTGCTTTTGTATGACCATACGTCTAGTGTCTGAAACACTTGATATTTGTTGGCTTGAACGGTTTATGCCGTGCAATGAAAAGTTATCAGTTTACACAAAAAATAACCAACTACTGCCCAATGGGTAACAGTCAAGAAATACAAAAATGAGACATACATGAATGAACTCTAGTTTCTTGAGTTAGTCATGGAATTTTTTTATAGAATACGAGGAATTTCATTTGTTTTTTTCACAAATTCAATCTTCCAGGAGTTTTACTCGTTCTACCTGACTAATGATCAATATCTCCACAGAAAATGTTGGTATTCATATTCATTTTTCCTCCACTGTCACATCAAAAGGAAATGCATTTTTAGAACGTCAGTTTCATTGACTTGTTTCAAATTATGAACAGGATGTTCATAAAATCAGATGTGGAATCATCTGCGACTGAAAGATAAACTTTAGTCACTATATTCCATCGTTCCAGATAAACTCTTGGGAGGTTTTATGTTGGAAAGGGACACAATGGAAAATTGAATGGAAGGATTTTTTTCTGAAAATTGAAAAATCCACGACAATAATGAAGTTAGTAATCTACTACTTTCCTGGCTAAAACCACGGATATTGAACTTTATTTGATAAAAAATACTTCCATTCAATTTTCAATTGAGAATGATTTCCTTTTCGCCAGTTTCATATCATCAAATACAAGTGGTAGATTGGATTATGATCTTTTTTGAACTCTTGGAAATCATAATAATGAATTCACCATGCCTTGCACATTTTTGACAATGACTTCATTCCATTCAGATCTATAACCAGAGGTTTAGGAATCAAAACATATATTTTTCGTTGAAATTCGTGAATATAGAATGAAGAAGCGAACATGAGATCAGGATCAAGATCCTTTGGTTGAAAAGTTTTGTACAGAAGCGTAGGTATTCATTTATTTGTCTAATATCGATTTCGTTAATAAAAACAATAGTTTTATAAAATTCCCATAGTCAGTGGTAACGCACAATCATTTTCAGAAGCGAATCTTATATAACCGAATGAGGGCCCAATGTTTAACACGTAGACGACATAACTTCTACGCCCCTTTCAATAAAAATCACTTGAACGTATCCAAATATAGAACTCCAGTCCATCATAAACGGCTGCATTAGGGTCAGCTGTCAAGTTTAAGCACAGCCTATGCATCATGTAAAAAATTAAACTGCGCACCAGGTTGACGACAGTTGCACATGACTAAAGATTTTAGGGCAAAACGTGAGATATCGTCGAAAGAGGAATTATAGTTTGGTGGCTCATGTTCCTGAGTTTACTGTGATACAGCTGTAACAATTTTCCATTAGGTACCTTTTCCATTTATTCTCAGAAAGAAAACGTTTCATTCGTGTTTAAAACTCGACTTCAGAAAAAAAATTCGTAAAGATACCTACAGAAAGTCAAAATTTCGACAGTAAGTCAAAATTAATATTTTCAATTATGAAAATTAAATCAGAATTTGGAATTTAAAATCAAAGTGCGGGTGTAACTTGCGCGCTGAGGGTTCCATACCAAATGAAGTACATTTCACATCAAATGGAGGAGGGGTGAACGCATATTAGAAAAGTGAATTCGTATCAAGCTATGTATATTAATTAATTGATAACCCTACTAACAATATAGGAAAATTATACCAATTGGAAGCTCTAATTTCTGATGCATTATTCCACTTCTGAGACGTCATAAATCCAAAATCATAATTCAGGATGTGAAAACAAAGATAATCATGCGATAGTCCCTCAGTATTCATCAACTACATGTGCAAAGTACATAGTGGAAAATTATTACCGGGTAACATCATACGGCATAAGTCAAGTAGGTAATTCATTAAGTCCGGGAATTATCAAGGACAAAACGCTAAATGGGTCTAAGACGCTAAATGGGTCTTAATACTTCCTGTCATTTTTATACCAATACATGGAAAGGAAACTCATAGAGTTCGAATGGTTTTCGCAATTGAAAAAAATAATTGTCACAAACCAAATATCCTTGTGTTTACTTCTCAAAAAGATATAGATGAGACATGGAACACACTTCCCCTTGAATATGAGAGTTTGTAGTTTCATGGAAAAGTTGCTATAGTACAAGGAATTCTGGGTACACACGAGAAAGTATCAATAATACCACAGGAACCTTTGAATCGCAAGTGAAAATACGATTGGCATATGATAATTCATTTACTTTCATCTTCCTCTGCGAGCGTTCAGACTGACAGATATTCTCCTAACTACATGTACATCATTATACGAAGGCGTGGAAGGGCAATCAACAAAATATTTTTTCAAACATTTGGAATTGCCACTTTGAACTCACAATTGTCAGTTTGAACTGTACTCGTCTGAAGAATGAGAAAACGCTTCGGGTATTTTCGTATTTGCAGGATCAATAAAATAATTATGTTATTGGATAGAATTAAATATATTAACGGACTATATTATTGAAATACCCACAACTGCCTCCAAAAAAGATGATACTAATGATCGGCTCAGAAGGAAAAATATAGAATTTGATGACTGAATGCTAGGAATGCTAAGCGATTGTAGAACAACACAGAATCGGATTCAACGGATACGTCATCGACGAACTGGCGAAAAATCAAAGTAGGATTGGTTCAGAGCTGTGCGGAGCACTGACGAAAAGTGCTTCGAGCACTGAGCACTGAGCTCCCAAATCTGGAGCACTAAGCACTTTCATTTCTGAAATGCTCGCGATTACTAAGCACTTTCGGCAAGTAATTGGATTTAGCGAGCACTAAGCACTAAGCATTTTTCAAAAGGGTAGGACATTAGGTCAAACATTTGAGTTACTTTTTGATATAGAATTGCTATAATAAATAATTCGGTCCGAATAATTTTTTTTTTTTTGGGTTGATCACGTCAAATTGAACCCAGAACAGCAATGGAAACAGCATAATAATGTAAAACGCAATGCTTTGTGGCATAGAAAAAACTGGTATGGTGAAATAGGTACGACTGGCACGTTAGTGCACTTCAAAATTACAACTTCATTCAAATACCGTATATTCTGAAGGGGTCTTTTCGAATTATCGAATTTTGATAAATCAGATTTTCGACCCAAAAACCCTTTACAGACAATTTTCATTGAAATCGGATGATAAATTGAAAATCTGGTATGCCCAAAAAACCTCGAGATAGTGATTTTGAATAGATTCGGACCATCAATGAAAGAACACATGTCAGCCATATAATGATAATAATTTTGTTTATAATAATAATAATAATTTATCCACTCAAGTTTATAATTTACAGTGTAATTGCATTCTTGGAATGGCGAAGGGTGAATAAATTGAAGAAAATACTAACGAAGCAGGGTATGCCTGCTTGTGTGTAAGAAAACAGTAGTTTAACAATATAGTGAGATTGTGCAATAATATACATTCATTAGAGATATGAATAATTAACTATGGAAGGTATACAATATTAAAAGATTGGTAATACAAATAATAAGAAAATGGTGTGAAAATCAGGGTATATAACTCTCACAAGATAAAACTAAGGTATTAAAAGATTTTGAAGTAAAACGAATGGTGATAAAAATCTATAAAATCATATAAATAAGTGTTTGACAATCGTATATGAGAAAGAGTCAAGTCTTGCATTTAGTTTTCGATTTTCTCGTGTATATCTGCACGGGAAGTATGCTGAACGAAAAGTTTAAGTTTGTTTTTGAATTTTCTAGGAATTGGCTCGCATTTTAGTGTTTCAGGTAGACAGCTGAAAAGTTTAGGGCCCAAGTAACAAAAGTTCCTTTGACCGACTGACTTGTGCATGACTGGTATTACGATACTTTTTTGTGGCGGGTGCTATAGTTATGACTATAGGTGATCAATTTGTTTTTGTGTTTATATTGGACTGCGGTTATGTTTATGATGAATAGTTGCCTTGGGTCAAATATTTCATTTTCCGAGTAGAGGAGGTTGCTAGGATCGTTGTATCCTTTTTGCAGAATACATTTCGAGAAACGTCTTTGAATGACTTCAAGTGAATGAATTGTGTTTTAGAGACTCCTCCCCAACCAATTATGCCGTAGTTCAAGTGAGATTCTACCAAACTTTTATGCAACATTATTTTTTATTTATGGTCGACAATGCTAATTATCTCTCTGAATTTGTACAGAATGCAACGTAGTTTTTTCACAAGATGTAATACTTGTTGGTTCCATCTTAGATGGGTATCTAGGATTATGCCGAGGTATTTAATTTTTTTGACAGGTTCGATGACGGCCGTGTCGGATATTTCTATGTCATACTCTGGCAATGATATTGGTGCCGCTATCTTGAAATCCTGATTTTTTTAACAAAATAATGATCTCTGATACCAAAAACTCCCACATAGGGGAAGGTGTGGTCCATTGATACAATTTTCATAAAACCTTCGTTGAATCTAGTCTCTATAGTTTTATTCAAACTTTTTTTTATCAGAGTGTGTTTGTTATTAACTCAGCTAATTATATGTCAACTGAATCAACCAAAAATGTATCGAGAAAAAAAGAAGTTAATGTTTTTGGAAATCCTGTATTTTGTATCAAACTACCCCGCTGTTGGAGTCAATTGATACACGCAGTGGGGTACTTTGATACAAATCACGGCATTTGTAGTAACTCCAAAATCAACCTACATAGTGTTTTGAAAAGTATTATTTTATCATAAAAATAAAGAAGATTTCCAGAACACCCAATAACAATATAAAACTTATTTCAATTGTTTGCGACTGAAACTCACATTAACAGTTTTTACTACTGTTCAACGAAAAACTTTTACTTAAAACTTAAATAATATCATGATTTTTTATTCATTGAACATTGAATGAGGTAGAATCGATAGAAAAATTGATAATAGAAGCAGTTCTACTCGTTCCATGAGTTAGTCGTGGTTTTGGTGAAACACGAACTATATAAATCTGAAACTCTCTGCTGAAGCTACATTCTCAGTATTGGGGAACACAAAAGTAGAAGTACTCCGCTTTCTACGTAAATATGAAATAGTGAAATTACCGCCGTCTGAGGATAGAATGTGTGCGACATATTAAATAACATATTTCTTTCGTTCAAATTTAATAATACAAGATCTTCTACGTTTATCATTTCTGGCAAAATTTCTGCGACTTCTACGTTAGAATGTGTAGAGCTATCATCGGAAACGTCAATGTTGTTGTCTGAAGTGTCTACAGTTTCAATTCATCAGACACGCTGGTACTGTCGGAATCTTCAACAACCAGCTTTTTAGGTTTCTTTGGACTAACTGAATTTTCATTCATTTCTAAACCTAACAGATTTATTGCCGTTTTCATTCCTTCGACTCTTAGTTTCCTCTCTCTGTTTCAAGTCTTTTTTGTTCTCTATTTTTTTTAAATTCTTCTAAACCATTCTTTTTCGGCGTATCCGTAAATATTCTGAATTTTCCTGTTGGCTTTCCTTTTTCAGAAATTTTTCTTATAGTTCTTGGGTGAGGTCTAACACATTCCGGAGGAATAATATTACTCACACAAACTGGTGAAATCGAATCAGGAACCTGATTGCTAGTAGATGGTTAATCTTGTTCATGCTTCATTTTCCAAATGTATGTTAGTTCCACCACTAGATTATGGGTTTTCTTGGCTCAGGTGTCCTATGTCGAAAATTCACATGCTGCAAAGTCATCATCATCAAAAGCCAATGTGTTGAACGGCCATATACCAGGTTTACAAACCACTTGTTATATTTCAGAAAAAGGATCCCAAGAGCTGTCTTTAAAGTTTGGTATATCATATAAGTAACTGTTTTACCTGATTACGAGTTGCCAATGATTTAAAATATTATTTTCCTTAGATGGTCCCAATACACCGACGTCAAGGTTAGAGCTTAAGATGTGGAAGATCATATACTATACCATATCTCACAAATAATTGATAGCAGGATTGTGATGGTCTAGATTATCACATAAAGTAATATTAGATTTTCTTTAGACAAGATTGATGTTTACTGAACATGTTTCAAAACTTCTAGCCATAAATCTCCATTTATCACGCGTTGTAAACCAAGACTTCTTTGGCAATTTGAATGATCTTCATAGTGACCTTGGAAATACAAATGTTGGTGGAATGATGTGTCCAGCAGCTGAAATTCTGCACATACGTAGATCAGTTCTTCTCAGCAAAACCAACGCCAACCTGTTTTGATTTTATCAGCCAGAACCTTTTGTGTTCATAACCGTAGTTACTCTTGTCTCGTCAGGTTATGAATACGGTCCAATCAATTGGTACTGTGAGAAAAGCTCGATAATTTTCAAAGAACTCATTAACTGCGGTCGGTTGAATCAAAGGATCTAGCTGCGCTTTATTCTCGAGTTCGTAGGCTTCAATTTTGTTTCGTGTTAAATTTGATATCCAGTCGATACTCAGCCTATTATTTTTCCAACTACTAGGTCATTGCAAAAGTTGTTTGGCTATTCATAGGCAAAATTTTAATTTGAAGAAGCGTTAAAACCGAAATATTCACTGATTTGGTTATATAATTATTCAACTTTTTCATTCGTCGAAAACTTGTCTGAAAGTATTTGGAAACTAGAGAACTATTTTATGACTTTTTCAACTTCCAGACGAGGTAAAGTTGCTGGCTTCATTTGATTTTGAGCCTTTCGTATCAATTGGTTGCCTTGTTCATTTGTTTACTGCCGACGATATCATATTATTGATGTTGTCTTTTCAGTTTGTCTTCTACTCGATATTCCGAAAAAATCGTGGAAGAGAAATTATGTCAATTATTTCAGGAGACACATTGAATGTCATACGGGGTGAATTGATAGTTTTCGGGTACATTGATCAGTATCAATGTACCACCTATAGATCAATCTACCCAATCCCAAAAGAAATGAACGCTTCAATAATATTTTGTTGAAAGCAGTTAGTGCAAATATTGTAAGAATGTATGTAATAACCACTCACCAGTTAATTAATTTGATCGGCATAAATCCAGAATTTATGGAAATTCAATTGAAACCACAGGTCATAAACAACTTTCGAGTGTGAAAACACGTGTCACGAGCCAACGTTTGTAGACTAACTGGAAGTTAAGTATATTTCAGCAGCACTTGTAAGAATATTGGCGCCATCTCTAGGGTGTTTTTTGAAAACTTCTGTTCAGCCGTTACAGATTTATACTTTCTGCATCAATGTGCCCCGTGTATCAATGGACCCCACCTTCCCCTACTGATTGTAAATAGAATCGGAAACTAAACACATTAACAGAGCACATCAAATAAACTTCTGAAAATATTTCGATTTTCAGAAAAAGTGTCCCAGTACGCGCCTGCACAAAGTTCAGCACATAGAGTTCCACAAAATCATAGTAATAAAACATAATTGAAATTTCTGTCACTTTGACGACTGATCTATTGAGAGAGTCATACGAATATTAATTTTTGACCGATAAATATTCTAAAGATTTTTTAACAAAATATCATCGCGTGTAGAAAATCTATTCATTGCGTATTAAGAGAAAAATAGTTGAGCTCTAAACTCACTTCGCAACGCAAAACATTGAGAACAATACTTATATCAATACTGTAATCTCTTGAATGTGCATAATATAAGGACATAGACGCGCTCAGTAGTTCTGGGGGTACCGCTGGTCGCATTTTCATGTTTCGAAAATATTTATATATTACTAGGTTAGCACTAATCACTGGTTCAGAAAAGTGCTCGGGAGCACAGCACTTACGAGCACAAAAGTGCTTTGAGTGCTATCACGAGCACTGAGCATAGAGCTTTGGGGCAGCTCTGGATTGGTTTGAGATTTCCACCGTACCATTGCGAACTCATTCCAATCGAACTCACATCGCTGATATTAGGAATTATGTAGCAGAGTATAAAAAATATATTCAATGTAGACATGAAAACAATTTTTAATGAAGCAGTTTCAATTATTAATATAGAAAAGTGAGAAAAATTTATCTGCCAAGTAAAAGAGACAAATTAAAAACACAAATATGGAATATGGATAACATAATAGAAACCCATTCAGAGTTTGTTATAATTAATATTGCGAGTAGCAGCACCCAAGGCTCAGAATCTGGATCGAAATATTTGTTTTGAACTCCTGAATTGCGGATTGGGATCTACTATACAAAGTTTTATTAGAATTGAGATATTATTGGAAGATTCCGGTTAGTGGAGTATTCATTTTATTATCTTCCATGATAAAACCAAAAGGAATTTACGCGGTTAGAGAATACACACCCAAAGAAATGTGAAGGGAATAGAAGAATAATCATTGAATTTGAATGCAATAATACAAAATATCTATTGTTCAAATAATTGTTTTAAACGGTTGAATTGTTCACAAAATAATCATAAATTCGTTTTTGGACACACAATCATTGAAAAGAATAATGATTTTCAAGAAAAAAATATTCTATTAAAAACTAAGTTATTGCTTGAAATTGCACTTGTAATTTTTTTTTTGCAAGTGAATAATAATATTAAGAAACCATTCTTTCCAATCATGTTTCTATTGTTATTTCGAACAAAAAAATTATTTTTTATTTTTTAATAATAAACAGTTTGTTATAAGAAGGACACATGGCGTTATCTTCTTGTTTGAATTGTACAGAATAAAACAATAACAACTATGTGTCGTTTTTAGGAAAAACATCTTTTTATTTTTTTGAATTTGAATGTTTTCGTCTTTTAACTTCACCGTTTGTACCGAATTTTTTATCATGTAATTAATTAACTATTGGAGATACGACAGAAAATCTTGACCTTTTTCATTCTCCATTAACCAATGAACAAATTGAACTTCCAATCGGGGTTCTAACTCAATTATTCATTTAATTTTTTGCAACTATTTATAAAAATACTTGAAGACATTTTTTTAGGCTTTAAAATTTGAATATCTCATACCTATTACAGATAGAAAAAGATAACCACCAACAGAACGTTTCGAAAAATTACCCAAAAATACACAAAAACATATAAAAAAAAATGTTTAATGAATAACAGTTATAAATCAACAAAGTTCGTAGAAGTGAAAACCATAACTAAATTAGTCATGGTTGATAAGACACTTGGCTTTCAAACTCTGAGAATTTGTTTTTACATGCTTTTATTCAGAATCCATAAAATAATAGAGTTAGAGCTCCAGCCATGAGCTCAATTTGTTTATTGATTAACAAAAAGCGGAAATTACTTCAACAAATATTGTCGTATCTGTAATAGTTCATAGGGTATTCAAATTGAAAGCCTAAAAACTTTTTCCGAGGTATTTTATAAATAATTGCAGAAAATTAAATAAATAATTGATAATATCTCAATTTATTCATTGGTTATTGAGGAATAAAAGGTCTGGAAGTTCTTGACGTATCTCCAATAGTTTATTGGATATATCAATTACAAAGATAAGAAACCAGGTGCGAACGGTTAATTTAAAAACACGAAAATATTCAAAATTCTAAAAAAATTAGAAAACCATTTTTCCAAAAAACGAAACATGGTTGTTATTGTTTTATTTCGTATTGAAAAAAATATATTACGCCAAAATTTATTTCTTTGTGACAAATTGTTCATTAAATAAACAAATAAAAAAACGAAATACGAAAGAACAATAGAAATAATGATGTTTAAAAACTTCATCTTTAATATTGATATTTACTTGCAACGAAAATTATTGATTAACAAGTGCGATTTTGAGAAATAATTTTTTTTCAAGAAATCATTTTTCTACAAATCATTATTATAATCAATGATTAGGTTTCAAAAAAAAATATTTGTATTTCTTATAAACAATGCATTTGTTTAGTACAATTACTTGAACAATAAGAGTAAAACATTTGAAAAAATCATCAGCTATCAACAATAAAAAAACAAAACAATCGGCATATTTGAAATGAAAAATTAAATGCTCTATTTATGTTTTTTATTTCTCATTCTATTTTTTTTCCAACGGGGATCATATTTTAAGCTTCTGAAGAATAGCTGAAATATAGAAAAAAATTAATTTTGATTTCAACAATTATGAGGTTTTTATATTAATGTTCAACTTATTAAGGATTGTTAATTGATAAAAGCCTAACTAATAGAAAAACTGCGGATTTTTTTTGCCGACGGATTATTGTCCATTCATGTATTTAGAAGGAACCTGAATTTTGTCATTCCTTAATATTCTTATTTAATTGGTTAATATATTTTTTTTTGTTTAAGTATCCATTCCGGGTGACACGTACGCGAACCACCCATTTTCACCGCTCAATTAACCCATTAATGGCCAAGCAATAAATAAAATTAATTTTTTTAATTTTTTTTATTGAATATGGTTCAAAATACTTCAACTAAGACATATTCATCATATTTTGATAGAAAACCAACAGCAACACAAAAAAACATGAGAGTGCGTATACGCACCTCTGGCCATTACCGTTATACATTAAAACAAATGTTCAAAAAGTCAACTATCTTTTTTATGAAAGACCTCAAAACATTAGGGATGGAGATGAATTTTACATTTTTTGCACAAATATATAGTATGACTTTTGCATAATCTACATTTTTTTCGTGCACTTGTATCATGCCTCTTGATCATATGACCAATATTGTCAAATCTTACGTCGTCCGGCAAGCTATCTTTAGAGGGACGTCCATAGCTTGAGTGAGCAACCACATATGTGTTGACAGTTTCAGCAAGTCCCTCAAATTTTATAAACCATAGTGCTAGAAGTGATCGAAATTCTAACTGCGAAATGTTACTGTTGGCTATATTGTAAATCTTCCAGCTATTAAGACTGTGCTACCAAATAGATATATAAATAGAGGCCACCACCATTTCTCACCTCGTAATCTGATACGGTAATTAGCTATGCCATCATCATGTGAATCCACCCCACCCATAAATTTGTTGTATCCGGCTACAAGATTAGGTTGAGGTACAAGAATATCTTTGTGATTTTTTCGACTATATCGTTTTGTTTGTACAAGAGAAAGTACTGTGCAGGTATTCGTAATAACCGTAACAGCAGAATTATCATTCCATCTCACAAGTAAAACTTTCAACGCAGTATCCAATACAGAATCGAATGTTCCCCGTACTGTCTTTTTGAATGTTTTATTATTTTGTAAAGGACACTTCGCAGTGCGGTTTTCTCTAATAGTACCGGTGGCAAAGAAGCCTAGGTCCTTAGTGGAATATCATCTTCTTCAGAATCACTTGCCGAAGGAACATAAACACCATGAGTTCCAGCAATTTCTGCATCAATATTACCTCACCTTCGATGAGATTATCGTCTAGGTCCTCATCATCAGTAATTTCATCAACATTTGGTGGAATATACGTCACTTCAACTTCATTTGCGTTTTCTACATCAGAATCTTCGTCAAGATATGCAAGCAATTCCTTCGTAGTCAATGGTCGTCTTCGGTCATACATCTTCTGTGGTCGAATCTGGCCAGGCAACTTTCTAGAAGTACATGGTTGGCTCATGTTGGCTGTGTTGTAAAATATGGAGTTTTGGGTTATATAATTTTGAAGCATAATAGTAGTTCACAGCTCACCTTCAGTTGCCTTCGAATAGGTACAGCAGAAAATGATTTATAATCCTTACTGATAATTTGAATATGAATCTACCACAGTTACGAAAACCAAACGAGTACACGTGCTCACTACTGCAGTGGAAATATAACTGATTCACGATCGCCGGCGCTGATACTGTTAGGCGCCAAAGGTGCGTATGCGCACCTGCGGTATTGGAATCCCAATAAGAATTCTACATGCTGAATTTCATTCAAGTGCGTAATTTAGGACAATACATAGTGGGATACTGAACGTATATTATTATGAAATGAGTATTTAGTGCGCCAAGAAGTGAATAAAGAATTATTGTTTTCATAATGTTGTAAAATAGTTGAAAAACTATGTTAGTTTCGCTAATTGTAAAACATATTTTTATATATCTCAAATCTAATAAATATGCTTACAAGGTTAAAAAAACATATTAGAACATCTACAAATACTTGTTAGAGAAAAACAATTATAGCAGCTCATAAAAAAAAATTGAAAAGGGTGCGTACACGCACCTTTGGCTGTTAATGGGTTAAAATTATAAATATTGGTGGTACAGTTCCTGGAGAACATATTTTTTTAGATATTTTAGAAAAACCAAACTTCTCTTTTTCTTATAAAATTGTTTATATCTGTTGAAATTTATGCAAACGGGTTTTTTCTACATGCCATCACGAATCAAATGACACCTTACTCAAGAATTTCCGTTTCCATAGAAAAAGAATGGTCCAAAAAGCACTTTTTGACCAGACGATTATAGGAATCGAACGAGTGGAAGACGTCCAATTATTTTGGAGAATAATGCGAAAAAATATAATGTAATGATCGTGTACTCTCTCGTATAACGGCCGTATAAATTCCACGCCGTCACTATAAATCTAACAGAAACCATAAACACCAAACGACCTATGAATTTCTCAAGAACAGCAAAAAATTGTCAATTAGGAACTCACTTAGGTTAGGTTGAATATTCGTTAAACTTATAGTCTGTTCACGTTAGGAAGAGAATGGCGTCATAAAATGACAGCGTTGCCAATATGTGCAATGTTTCGAATTTTTTGTATCATTGAAGAGTGAGTTGAAATCAGAAGCACTATATCGAAAACCATAATTTTCTAGTCTCCGTCACTATCCTCTTCTAAGTTGAGTGATGAAGGTTTTTTTTCCCGCTATATGCAAAATAAGTTGGGTTAGATCTCATACGCCACATTTTCCCCTATGGGTACCACTATGTTGGAGCCCTGTAGAACGTACGGTGAAAAAAAAAGGTTATGATAGGTAACATATCCAATTTAATTTTAGAAGAGGGAAGATTCGACTTTCTCACCCATGGTCGAAAGTCGGCGTCTCGTGGTAGGAAGTCAAGTAATTTGATGTGATAGTCCACCGTTCTAAAGTGATAAAAGTGTAAATCAATAAATGTTCGTGAAATCAGGCTTCTTCATCTCCACGCCGGTCTCCAGGCCGGATAACAGCAGATTGGTTGGAAGAAGGGGTCGTGTAAAATCAGAAAATAATGTAAGTAAGTAAGTGAGTAATTTTATTCATTTCATGTCATTCAATCATTCAGTTACATAATTTCCCTGCAATTTACGATTCTAATTATCATCAATAATCCTATCATTAATAATCCTATCATAGAAGCATGTAAAAAATAGTACCACATAGCTTGTGTATTACAGATTGATATTGGTTGTGTTATATATATATAATAGAATAATAACATTAAAACTAAAATATGTCGTTTAGTTATATACTACTCTCTACCTTACTAGGTTTAAAACCGCAGTTGAAGAATGATGGTTAGAGGGAGGTAATAAGAAGAGAGAGAGAGAGCAGGTTAGCTCAAACATTTTCAAAGATATCCTGCAATTGATCATAATAATTTCTGATGAAAACTTTAAGTTCTTTCTTTAATTGACAGTAATTCCTAATATTCTTTATATGGAGTGGTAGCTTATTGTATAATTTCGGGCCAAAATAAGTTACAAATTTCTGGTTATGACTCAATCTATAACGTGGTATTGTGATTGCCTGATTGGAGGTCATTCGCGTATTGTATTTATGTGTGATAATGGTAATGGGGTTACTGCAAATCCATAATAAACAGTTATAAGCGTATAATTTTATGACTTTGAACAAACCACTTTGTCCGTAAAGTAGCTCTGTAGAATATCTCCTATCCTTCTTCAAAGCGATTTTGATCAGTGTGTTTTGTATTACGTCAAGATTATGTAGTGATGTTTTAAATAAGCCACCCCATACTAAGATGCAGTATCTGATTATCGACTCCACCAAAGCACCATACACCGTCAATATGACATCTCTACTTAAGATACTTCTTAGTTGGTAAAATTTTCGAATTAGTTTGCGGAGTTTTTTTACTATGTGATCTATGTGATCATTCCAGCGTAGAAATTGGTCGATCATGACGCCCAAATATTAATAGTATTTGTTTTACATATTCGGGAACATCCACAGTTTTGGTTTTCTGTACACGTATATTTGTGAATCGTAATGAAGTTTTCGTCAGGTTGGTCTTTTCTTGTTGAAGAGAAAGTTATTAATTTAGTTTTGTCTATGTTGAGACTCAATAGATTGTTACTTAGCCAGTTATATATCATTTTCATTCCTTTGTTTGCATTTTCGTATGTTTCATTCCAAGTTCGACCCACAAATACTACAGCAGTATCATCGGCGTAAGATAATAGTTTTCCTTTGAAATTGCTGATATTAAAAATGTTGTTTACATAGAGCAAAAATGAAATCGGGCCTATTACTGTTTCCTGAGGTACGCCCATGCTGACGGGTAGCGGATTACTATGTAACGGTTTAGTTGCCGTTTAACGTGCATTGTATGTTTGAGAATTATTTCATTATTTGGGCATTCGTGGTATCACTTCGAGGGAGACATCCAGGGTGCCCTACGAAAGGGGGTAAGTGAGGTCTCACCCCACGAGGCCCTTGGACTTCCCAAAGGGGAAAATCCAAAATACTGGAAGAAAGAGAGAGATAATGTTCAAAGAGCTACAGAGAACTAATAAAACTATATTGGCATTTGTAATTTCATATATTTAACATCACGACTTCTGGGAAATCACAGGTTTCATTGTATTTCACAAAATGTGCTACTAGTGCATGCTCTGGAGGCGTTCTTCCAAAGATCTGAAATGTGTTTTACATTATTTTTCCCTGTTGAATTTTTTTTATTGAAATATTAACAATATTTTTGTGAAATACAATTGAACCTGTGATTTCTCAGGCTAATATTAAATTATGAAATTATGACCTCCAATATATTTTTGATGGTTCTCTGTAGCTCTTCAAGAATCAAATTTGCCTTCTCATTTAATCTACTAATATGCCAAATTTAATTGAATTCTGAATGGAGATTCTTGAATCAATAGTACTGCCATGAAAAATGATTCATTAAAAAGACTCAATCATCGGAATCAAAATTCATTAAAAGGGACGGACCATCTTACCTATCAAACCCAATTTCTCCATCCCAGTATAATTTAATTTTTCATTTGGTATGTCAAACAGTTTCAGCTCATACATTAGGTGTTTGGCTAAACATATAGCTAATGATTTTTCAGCTGAAGTGCCATCTCTACCCACATTATTCCTACAAAAAATGTTTGTAAATTTCCAAATATATTCGATTGAATTGAACATCCAGAATGGAAGACGAAGGCACTTGATGCCCATAATTATCAACAAGTGTATTAGCTTCATATATAGGTGGTTTATTCCTACAAAATAAATATATAATGTATTGATTCAGCTTGAGGATTTACACATTTATTTTACTACTAAACACACCAATTGTGGTTTCAAAAAGATATTTGCAAAAGAAATATTATTGTACGATTCGCATTCTTAGGTATCAACTTTCTTCGATGCTGTTGTTGGGGCTTTAATAATAACATTGCTGTGATAATTCGAATTATCCATGACTATTATAGAATGCTCTTCTGAATTTGTTGATAGCTGGTATTCAAACCAATGCAGAAATTATTTATTTGAATAATTCCTCCATGGTTATCGCAATTATTCGTTTAGAACACAACATCAGGTCTGCTCTACAAATAAATGCGGCAATGCATCGAGCATGAACTGATATACATTGAAATAAAAAATAAAATGAGTAAAAAATAATCTCCAAGTTGGACGGTTTTATTGTAAAAGAACATATTAATGATGTAGATAATGTACTGGAAGCTAACAAAATTATTAGGTAGGTACCAGGTGCCAGTAGATTAAATGAAATCGTGGGGCGTTGCGTGACCTGAGAAAATATGTAAATGATTGTTCTGTGATGTCGCACGATGATAGTGACGGATTTACTGTCACACATATTTTGCTTGAGTTGTCTATTGAGAAGATTAATCCATAGCATATGAGGATATGAGCAGTTGACTGTAGATAATATAAATTTGACGCGCCCCACGATTTTTCTTTAGTCTGATCAATGCTCTATATTGTTGAGGAGAGTGGTGTGATGACTGGTACCTGGTACCTACCTAATTATTCCTTAGCTTCAAGTACATTATCTGTATCATCATAATGTTTCTTCACAATGAAAACGTTTAACTCAAGACACTTTTTAACCTTATTTTATTTTTCAGCTCTCAGTACATTATCTGCTTCATCATTATGTGTCGTTACAATGAAGCCGTTCAACGTTCATATCAGTTTGTTGGAATCTAACTACTCAATACATAATCCTTCCAAAGACTCCACTCGACTCACTGCCACGTGAGCTTGTCCTCCCCCAAACAATTTCCGATTCCTAAATACACAACTGCGTGGTCTACAATGCTGCGTTGCATGTTGATGGGCGTTTCTGATGCTTTGTTCTTGTAGTCGACTATGAGTTTTACTCTCCTCAGCACGTTTTGCTCTATACTTTTCTTTCGTTTTTTGAAGAGCACTTTTTCGTTGTGTTGCAGTTTCTGTTTAATTTTTTTTCCTCGTTTTTGTTTTGTTATCATTATTTACCATGTTCCCAAAAGTTATGGACATTATAACGGTCGCCCCTTTCCCCCAGAAGTCCAATAGAGGAGCAAGCCTTTTTTTATACAACAGGATGTGCCCGTTCGGAAGAAGCTTCGACATTTATCAACCCTCTGCCATACAGTCCTGGCGTCTCCAACCTTCCCCTAACTTGGGTTGTATGCTAACGCGTACATGCCATAACACCACGCTCCTCGATACGATACGAGATCTTGACTTGGGTGAGGGATTTGTGCTCTAATCACGATTCTGAGTTGATAAAGTTCTTTTTTTTGGTAAGATACCTAGATTTCAGTTATAATATTTTGACTGTGTAAACTCTATGATCCGCCATTTTGTTTCGGAAGCCATCTTGTATTCTACTGATCAAGCCCTTCCATTTGATATACATAGTGAGGGGATTGTATTGACTGTCTGAACTCTATGATCTGCCATTTTGATTGGGACGCTATCTTGTATTTGTAATGTTTCCATGGTGTATTCTACTGGTTAAGCCCTTTCATTTGATATCCATATGAGGGGGTTGTATTGACTGTTCAAACTCTGATCGGCCTTTTGTTTCGGACGCCATTTTAGATTTGGAATTTTTACATGGTCCTCTGTTTTCTACTCGTCGAACACTTAATTTGATATCCATTTTGAGGGGATTGTAAAAAAATATGTAATCCGCCACTTTGTGGCAGCGACCATATTGGATTAACAATGATACAGAATACACATAATTGTATTGTCATCAGAACTCGAGCTGTGTACCAAATTTCAGATCAACGGTCAACGGGAAGGGGGTAAAATTTCAATTATCAAATTTCACCCACACAAGATACAAACAAGGCAAGCTAAATAAAACCGTTCAACAAAAAACAACTGGCGTATTTTGTCTTTATATTATGGTTGTAATGCATCACAAACCCAAGTCTTTTCAACAAGTTTTATATTGGGATCTTGCTAGGATCGCCCAATGGTGCCATCTTTGAATATCCAAATTTCATCCAAGGATACAAACTGACGTGAACTCCTCCTTCTTAAGCTTCATGTCATCATGTGAAAAGTGTATACGTTTACTCACAATACTAAGCGGCTTGATCGAATGACAACGAGGATATTTTATTTTATATGTGAAGTAAATTTCCTTCAGAATTCTCCACAAACTTTTGAGAAGATCATGTTCTTCCAGTTCATCTTTCAAGTTTCCAAATTGATATGTTCTTCTGATATTATTGTTGTCATTGAATATTGTATGATGAATAAATCAATACAAAATACTCAATGTTTTTTGTACATATCAAAGATGAGTATTCGAATTGCAGCCTGATTGAATCCATGTATATCCACCACTGGTATCACCCGTTTTCGCTGTTTCGGTGGACTGCTGAATACTTCACTTCTATTAAACTCAGTTGCAATACGGTTTACAGTAGAAATACTCAAAAAACTTTAAAAAAAAACAAACCGACAGAAAAATCAACTGGAAAAGCAAAAAATTAAATAAACCTTCCGTCTTAATAATAACTGAGCTCCTAAACTAATGTGAGTAACTAATTTTGAGTCGGCGCCAGACAAACTAGCAATTGAATTAGATAAAACGTAAAATGATGGCAGCGCGTTGCACGGCGGCGTTTTGATTATTTTTCAAAGTAATATAATGATCTTCGTTGATTGATTGTTCGGCGAAATTCAAAATTAGTTATTCACATTAGTTTGAAAGTTCAGTTATTATTGAGACTCGGGATTATTTTATTTTTTGCCTATCAGTTCATTCCTTCGTCGGATTAATTTTTTTGTTCAAATGTTTTAATTTTCCACGTTTTCGTGGTTAAAATTCAGTAAAACCTACCTACTCCATTGACTCCATGTATCCATTAAGTTAAAGTGTCATCACAACTACATAAACAGAGTATTAGTGAATAAGTGCGACAAACTTCAGGGAGTGATTCTACATAAAAAAATAATGACAGTTCACTATATAACTTTCGATCGCAAATGCTTCGTTTCCCAAGATACGAAGTGTTAAAGTTTTTCTTAAAAACTGACTATTTATTTATTGCTCTGAAACCGGTCGAGATATGCAAATGAAATTTAGCGAATTTCAAGAGCTAGTTATCGCGCATTTTTTCACAAGCAATTAAGAATTTTATGTTCATCATTGGTGCGCATACGGGTAATGATCTCAATTTTATTGAAGAAAAAAATGGTACGCCTCTGAGATATTTCAAATAAAAAATCATTTTTTAATTTCTCCTCCAATTTGTGACAAAAATTTTCTCCTGCCTTTTTTTCGTATGGAGCGCCGTTTTTATGAAAAAAAAAATTAAACATCCTAACGCGTATTTGTCATTACTTCAATACATTATCTAGTACTGATGCTAGTAGGCTACCGTCAACATTCTGTTGAATACGAGTTTTTCACTGAAAAGTCAAATAAGCGTTTCTTTATTTTTGAGCTTTTAGTTTGGTATAACATCAATGATGGTGAGTAATAAATTTTTCTTTTATCGAAAAGAATGGAAAATTATACAAATGCGGAATTGTCAGACATACATTTTGTCTATGGTCGAAGTAATGGAAATGGTCGGCAAGCTCGACGATTTTATGCTGAGTTGTATCCAGGAGGTAGGGTACCCCATCACACAATATTTGTTCGTCTTCACCAACGTTTGCGCGAAAATGGTACATTTAAGAAACAAACGGCTGACTGCGGGCGCCCTCGAGAAGTACGAGCTTTGCAACTAGAAAAAGCAGTTCTCAAGTTAATTGCGGAGTCACCTGAAACAAGTACTCGAAAAACTGCCAACATACTAAATGTAAGCAACTCCACTGAATTTAAAATTCTTAAAGAACAGCGATTGTATCCGATTCATACTCAACGTGTGCAAGCTCTACTACCTGGAGCCTTTTTTCTGGGCCTAGTTTTTTGCCATTGGATTCTTCATCAAATCGCTCAAATTCC
Source organism: Gonioctena quinquepunctata (assembly GCA_018342105.1). NCBI lineage: Eukaryota > Metazoa > Arthropoda > Insecta > Coleoptera > Chrysomelidae > Gonioctena > Gonioctena quinquepunctata. Next base: position 34,449 of record JAFIRS010004613.1, read on the forward strand.
TAATTTTTCAAATGGCGTTTTGTTTACTGACGTGGATAATTTTGCACGACAGTGTATACGAAATTTCCATAACAATCACTTCTGGGCTGAGGAAAATCCACATGGAATATTTGAAGCTCATTTTCAGCATCAGTTTCCAGTAGATGTATGGTATGTTCCACAATGACTAACAGGCGACCTTAATATCCTACAGGAAGAGCTTCCTATTCTTCTTGAAGAAATTCCTCTACAGCTGACACAACACTTCTGGTTCATGCATGATGGTGCATCAGACCATTTAAGCATCATTGTACGTAATTACTCAGATACAGTATATCCAATTCGTTGGATAGGTAGGAGAGGTACAGAACATTGGCCTGCTCGATCTCCGGATTCAAATCCTCTAGATTTTTGCATTTGGGGTTTTCTTGAGTCATTAGTTCATTCCACTCCTGTCGAAAATGTTGAAGACCTGAGCAATCGTGAGACAATAAGGAATACACCAGGAATATTTGCGCGAGTACGACAATCAATGAGGCGAAGAGTTGAATCTTGTATCACCTCTGAGGGGGGTAATTTTGAACATTTGTTGTGGCTTCGCGCCTATTTATTTATCAGTGTTATTATTCTGGTTTAACGTTATTGTATCAGATAGTTCTTGATAATGTATTAAAGAAATAAAAAATAGGCGTTAGGATGTTTTATTTTTTTGCATAAAAACGGCGCCCCATACGGAAAAGAGGCAGGAGAGATTTTTTGTCACAAATTGAACGAGTAATTCAAAAACGTATTTTGAATAACTCAGTGGCGTACCATTTTTTTCTTGAAAAATATTGAGATCACTACCCGTATGCGCTCCAATAATAAACATATAATTCCTAATTGCATGTCAAAAAATGGGCCAATAAGAACCTCTTGAAACTCACCAAATTTCATTTGCATATCTCGTCTGGTTTCAGAGCAATAAATGAATAGTCAGTATCTCGGAAAACGAAGCATTTGCGGCCAAAAGTTATATAGAAAACTGTCATTATTTTCCCATGCATAATCACCTCCTGAAATTTGTCGCACTTATTCACTAACACCCTGTATGTGTGCCAAGTTCCAACAGAATCGGTTCACATATGGCAAATTAATAATCCCCCATATTTCTTGCCTTGGGGCTGGATCATTTCCTTCCAAATCCAAAAATCACTGAAGTATATTCTAGCTAATAAAAGAAGATTCCTCTGATTTGGATAACCTGGTACAAAATTGTGAGTGGTAGAATCGGTTGAGGGGTAAAAATTCAGTGGATGAACGATAAAAATCCCGTATTTTTCTATCCTCAAGGGTAATATTTTTTTAAATTCGAGTGAGACCAACTCTGGAGTTTACCCTTTTCAATAAAGGAAGAATCATCGAAATCGAACCACTCCGTGAAAAGTTATGCGTGATCATACATAAAAAATTACGTCATTCATTTCTTAAGGTAAACAGAGAATATCAAAAGTTTCTTCCTAAACAACAATTCTTGACATATGGTTCGAAATAATTCCAGGGGATTAATCTTGTGACCTTGATGTAACACTTTCCCAAATTTCAATTGATCAAGTCCTTGTGAATAGAGAACCCAATCATTCACAATATATGAATTGAATTACTCACACCATCTGTGGAATACTCGAGTAGATATTGCTTGTTCATCATTCACAATACCCCTATGAAAAATTAACAACCATTATTTTATCAGTAAAAAAATCCCGAAGGTGTTCCAGTGTTTTGAAAAAATTCCCAACTCACTCTGCGAAAATATCTTGGAGAAAAATCCTAACCAAATTTCAGAATCATTAAGACCACTTTATACTGATCGGGTTGTTGCTCTCATATGGAGAAATTTGGATATTAAATCGATCAGAGTCTAAATCAACGAGGAAAGAAATGACACTATGAAGTGATATCATAACTTTTTTCTCAAGGTTCCATTTATGGTTGATTAAAAATATCCATTGCTTTTGATGACCTCGCACTATTTCTTAGCTGTATTCTAGTGCGCCTGAAATCAGGAGTCACTTGTTACCCTGCCAGCTTTGTTGCCAATTGCCACTATGATGAAGTTATTCGCGTTATATCAGATTGGACGATGCATGTACAAGTCAGTTTTTTTTGAGTGGATCATCATATGAATAAGTAGCCTATAACATTAAGAATTCAATCGATTTGTAATGAGTTTTCTTATTCTATATTTCATGGTCATTCGATCTGATTTCAGAGAAGACTATTCGTTTGAAATAAATGAATTTGTGAATCATTGTTATTTACTGTTAAAATGGATAAAAAAAGTTGAATTTCAAAATTCTATTGTCAATGAAAATAATTTGTTTCTGAACTCTTCATATTAGTAAATTATTGACATATGGCAAGCCATGGTAGTGGTTTATTTGCTACATGTAATAATAATAATAATAATGTTTATTCATGTTGTTAACACTATTATTGTTACACTTCTATACATTCTGTTACACAAATAATCATAGAGAAACCCAGAGAAGCCAAGGCCGCGCGTGTGGTTTTCTTTGTTCCATTCATGTTTTTGAGGAAAAATAGTATGAACCACTATCAATTAAATGAAAAAATGCAGAAAAATTACTGAAAAAAAAACACGAAATACAAAGGAATAAAACTAAAGAAAATATGGTGGTTCATGAATCAAACGAAAAATGCAAAACAATTACTGAAAGAGAAAACACAAAATACAAAGAAATAAAACTAGAATTAAAATTGTGATATTTCTTCGTCTCCTTCCCCCCATCATTGTCATTTCTTTCCTGCATTTGATCTGATTTATATTCAGAGAGAATGATCAAGAAAGCAAATTGCTGATGGCCATGAGTTTGATGGTATTGCGGGTATGAATCTTTTAATTTCTTTTTGAGGAAGTTTTTTGAATGTTTTTCATCAACATGTTTCTTTGGTTTTCACGAAGATAATTTTATTCTGTTAACAGGGGTATTTTAGCGAAGTTTCTGGTTCTTTGTCTTGTAGAGTATTGATGGTCGATGTTCTTCAAGAGACTTCTGTGTGTGTGGAGATGCATGATGAGATTCGATATTAAAATTTGTCGAATGCTCAGAACTTTGGATTCAGCGTAAAGAAATTCGTTGGGGTAAATAGGTTCCTTAGAGAGTATTATTTTTAGGAAGGGTTTTTGTAGATTTTTGAGTTACTGCAGGTGGACATTTGCAACTCCACCCCATGCTAATATCCCATACTGAATTCTTGATACAAGTGACGAGTATATTATTTTTTCAAGGTGAGTATCCAATATTTCACAGAAATATTCAAATTTGTATAATAGACAACGTAGGGTTTTCGTAGCGTCGAAAATATGTTCATCCCATCTGAGATGGCTGTCTATTTCATCCGTTGATTGGATTGAGATGTGACTATTATCGATATTCAGGGTGTAGGATGGTAGATTGTTCTTAGGGAATAAAGAGGGTCTTTTCGATATTGGTTTTCATTAATTTGTGATTGAACCATGTTATTATTTGAGATAGGTCACTTCCTGATTTTTTTTCAGGTCGTCCCAATTATCATAATAATGGCAGTATCATCTGCATAGCTTATTATATCTCCAAAAGTTCTAATGGTAAGTGGGTTATTGATGTAGGCTGTAGATAATATAATAATAATAATAATAATAAAGGTCTTCATTATTTTCATGTAATATAAATAGTAATAATATACATAGAAATTGAAATACATACAAACATAAATATTTCATTTAAGTAGTTAAAAAAAAACAAAGCGATTTCTGAAAATAAAGGGCGAAGTTCATTTTCTGTAGGGAAACAGTAGCTTCACTACGAAAATGTTCTTCCACTTAACCCTAATACAGTGTGCCAAGGAAGACATTGTCGTACGTAACCTGATTGACAATAGAAAATGAGAGAAACGAAGGGATGATTATCTTTATACTCATTAGTTTTTTGAGCCGCTAGGTGAGGGACTGTCTAGACTTGTGTTTTGAATAGTTCGTTTTTATATTCAGACTTGAAGCAAGTAATTCTGAGGTTCTTTATACTTTCAGGAACGGAGTTATATAACTGATGAATTTGGTAAGTATAGGATCGCCTAAATAATTCAGTTTTGAATTTAGGTGGGGATAATAAACCTTTGAATCGAAGATTCAAGTTATGTATATCTGTCCTGAAAGATATTTTGTGGTGCAAATATGCAGGAATTTTGAATAAAACAATTTTGTGATATAGGGTGACTGCGTGGTGAATTCTTCTATTTTGCATACTCAACCATCCAACCTGTATCAATTTATGTGATATTCTCTGATTTCTTCTCACACTATAAATAAGCCTCAAGCAGGAATTCTGCACTTTTTGAATTTCATTTTTATATAAAGTTGTTAAGTTCGGACCATAGACGGAGTCCGCGAAATTGAAATGTGATAGAACTAATGCTTCACATAGATTTATTTTGATGTTTCGAGGAAATAAGTGCCTGTTTCCGTAAATCAATTTCAGTGAGCTATATGCACGATTAATCAGTTGATTAACATGTTTTCCGAATCTTAAGTCTCTGTCTATGATAATCCCTAAGTTTTTAGCTTCTTCAACTATATCGATGGATTCATCATTAATTTCTATATTAATAGGGAACTGAATTCTAGCTCTGTTAAACGAAGAACCAAATAACATTACTTTAGATTTAATACAATTTATTAGTAAACAATGTTCATATGCTAACTTGATAAACGTCGATAGTTCCCTATTAATAGTATCACAAGCATTATCTGCTAATTGTGGAGGAAAATTATAATAGATCTGAGTGTCATCGGCATAGACATGAATCTTACATTGTTCTAGAGATTTTATTAAATTTATGGTACATATCGAGAAAAGCAAGGGACCCAGAATTGAGCCTTGTGGCACCCCCGAGTTCAATGTCATATATTCAGACTGTTTTGATTCAATTCTCACACACTGTTTACGATTAATCAGATAGTTCTCTATAAGACCAACAGCCGTTTCTGAAAAACCTATATAGTGCAAAATATTAAGCATTAATTTGAAGTTAATAGTGTCAAACGCTCTGCTGAAATCAAGCAATACCAAAATTGTACATTGACCTTTATCAATTGAAGCTATGATGTCGTCGACTATATTTAGTAAGGCCGTTGTGCAACTGTAGCCTTTGCGAAAGCCAGATTGAACAGCCGGCATTAGTGAGTGATCCGCTAAGTGTCGTCTCATCTGTACTTCAATCGATCTCTCTAAAATTTTGGAAAGCATGGGTAGAATACTTATACCTCTAAGATCCTTGTATTCTGAAGGATTTTGTTTCTTAGGCAGAACTTGGACTACAGCCATTTTCCACACAGCAGGGACAACACCGCTTGAAAGACAACAGTTTATGATGTGTGTAATATATGGTGTGATAAGAGGACAACAAAGTTTAATGAGTTCAACACTTAGCCCATCACAGCCCAATGCATTGGAGTTCATTTTACAAATATTGTCATATACAAAGGTGTCATCGACTTCTTTGAATTTAAAAGTGGAAGGAATAATAATATTGGTGCTGTAAAAATTCATAAGGTATCCAGGTGGAGCAACGTTAGGAATGGAGTTCATCAAGAAATCATTAATTTCACTTGGATTCTTTAAACTTTCAGGAAGCTCACGATTTTTATTTTTTTAAAAGTTATTTGTTCTCAATGTTTGCCACAGCTTTTTTTAATCGGAGTTATCAAACTGATATAAAAAGTATGCCCTTTTTTCCCTTTAAATTGCTTGATTTGTATAATTCCTGAGATCCTTATATAATTGAAAATGAGCTAATGATTTTGTGCGTTTATATTTATTGAGAGCTTTATTCCGTTCATTCATCATTTGTTGTAAAGGAAATGTCAGCCAAGGGGCTTTCTTTTTAGTAATTTTAGAAGTTATTATAGGGGCATGCCGATCAAATAAGCTAATTAAACAATTTACTAAGTACGATACTTTTTCATCCACACTTTCTTGATCGAAGATGCGGAAAAATGATATATTCCTTGAATCACACAGAAATAATTCTTCATTGAAATTTTTGAAACATCTATAGGTATACATCTTGAAAGTCCTTATTTTTTTTACATTGAGCTTGCAGTATACAATAAAATGGTCTGATATGTCATTACGAATAACACCTTTTTCGATCAGATTTTCCTCTTTTACTATAATATAGTCAAGTAGAGATTCAGAGTTATCAGTTATTCTTGTTGGTTCGTCGATTATCTGGGATAGATCAAATACCTCCAAAATATTATTCAATTTATTGAAAACAGCATTCTTCTAAAGAAAATTTATGTTGAAATCGCCTAAACATACCACTTCATCAACAGTGTTGGAAATAAGTATCCCAAAGAATCTTCAAATTCATCAAGAAAATCATTGGTATTTTGATCATGCGGTTTATAGATCACACCTATGCCAAATGTTTGTTTATGTATTGTTAGTTTAATCCACAGTTGTTCCCAATTATTTTTATCATTTTCTACTATTAATTCACTATGATAATGATTTTTGACATGAACACATAAACCTCTACCTCGTGCATTTCTGTCTCCCCTGTATAAAATATAATCTTCAATATTTAAGACTTCATCAGTAACATGATCAAAGAGCCATGTCTCACATATTAAAAAAACATCATATTCTTTTTGTAGTAGTGAATTTTTTACATCACGAAGTGATGATAGCAAGGATCGCACATTTAAACAAGCTACACTAAGATAATCGATCCTGTTTGTTATTCTTAATTGAATCGAAAATTTCCCAACTATTCTCTCAAAATCTACCTTAATTCAGCAACTTTCAACAATTTAAAAAAGCGTTTAAAAAAGGCAAAACCTTCCAATCCACAAAAACTTAATACTCACTGAGGGCGCAGACGAATTGCACTGCTCCTCTACAATTGATCAATTGATTAAGTATGTGCAAATGAATGAACCATAATCCTAATTATAAAATGAAGTCAAAGAAAAAAACAAAAAAAAGTATTGTGGAGAGCAACATATGTAAACAATTAAAAATTATAATGAGTATTGATTTCAGTACATAAATATGTTATGTTCGAATAGCAAAATACCAAAATTTTCCACAAAAAGCACAAGTTAATCATAACTATAAACTTTGTACACAGAATCCAAAAATAAGGAAAGAAAAAAAAATATACAATAGCAATTCACATCACGCTCTGTCCATATCACTTAACTTCTGAATCTTGCTAATATGATCTTTGTCATTAAACTTGACGAATATATTTCCATAATTTGACCATGCTCGTCCATTTTTCTCAATTTTATCCACCACAGCTTTCAACAGCTTTTGTATTTCCGGAGACAAATCTTCCCTAATAATCATACCTGTTCCTTTCAACAGCTTCTTCTTACTATATACCAATTGTTTAACAAAAACTGTAGAAAACTGGACCATAATTGGTTTTATATTATTTTTATCTGGAACTTTCATGCGAAAACAATGATCAATACTATTCACATCAAGTCTTATATTGAGTTTGTTGTTAGTTATTTCCAAAATGGTGTTCATGCAGTCTTCGTTGTCATTTTCTTGAACGCCATATATTATGACATTTCTAGATCTCCGCATGCGATCATATGATTCTTGCTTAGCAATTAGAGTTTTTATGTGATGTTCTTGATTTTGTAAAACTTGGGTCAGGTTATTATTTTTTTCATTGATCAAGGCTATTTCCTTGTCGTACTTTTTAGCAATCACATCCATAATCGCATTTGAGAGGAGAGCTATAAACTCGTCAGATGCAACAAGTTTATTGACTACGGCTTTGATGGCTGTGTGCAGTTCATCCTCTCCCTTGTTCGCTCTAGTTTTCGACATAATGAAAAAATACTTGCAGTTTATGTCTAGTACGTACAGACTGGGTTTGAAATGTCACCACAAACTTGTAGTTCAACACTTACTTGTATGGCAGCACTTTTTTCTAAATTGTAATTGCACTTTTTTACTAGTTTATTAGCATTTCTGAGGAGCTACGCTACAACACGTCTATTCTCTGTGGTATATCGACACACTGATAGTATGGGTCCGAGCACTTTCCCCTGTGGGACTCCGAATTCAACTTTTTTTTCATTGCTCAATATTGTTTTTATTTTCACTTGTTGCTTTCTCCTTCGAAGCTACCTTTCCAGTTGAAGTGAAAACAGTAAAATTGGTCTAAAAAAAACTTAATTGGACATTCCACGACTAATGAAAGCACCTCCTCCATAGACTACTGGCAATTCAAAGAAAGTTATAATAAAGCTAGCAAATACTATGAATGATTTACTTGTACATCTGTCAATATTCCGCAAAATCTCTCGGATACGATTTTTCATATCCTGTATTGAGGCTGATCAGATGCGTTTTCCAACAGAAATAATGCGAGCGGGTGGAGAACGTGATAATCGAGTTTTCACTAGTTGATAAGTGGAAATATAATTATGCTTCCTGAAGAACGAAAAACGTCATGAATATTGTGCAGAATTCAATAATTCATAGTTGGAATCTAATGGCTCACAACAAGTTTGGCTGCAACGCAACGATGCATCATTTTGGAAAATCATTCCAATTTTACCCATATTCAATAATTTGATAACTGGTGTGATTTCAATTATTTCTTCGTTATTCAATATACAGGGTGGAAGTGAATAAGTGCGACAAACTTCAGGGATTGATTCTGCATGAAAAAATAATCACAGTTTGCTGTATAACTTCTGTCCGCAAATGCTTCGTTTTCCGCATTTGTATAATTTTCCATTATTTTCGATAAAAGAAAAATTAATTACTTATTATCATTAATGTTATACCAAACTGAAAGCTTAAGAATGAAAAAATGCTTATTTGACATTTCGTTGGAATATTCTTATTTAACAGAATGTTGACAGTAGCCTACTAGCATCGCTAGTAGATAATGTATCAAAGTAATGAAAAATACGCGTTAGGATGTTTTATTTTTTTGCATAAAAACGGCGCCCCATACAAAAAAAGGCAAGAGTAATTTTTTTGTCCAAAATTGAACGACAAATTCAAAAATGGTTTTTTTTTCAATATCTTAGTGTCGTACCATTTTTTCCTTTTAAAAAATTGAGATCATTACCCGTATGCGCGCCAATGATAAACATAAAATTCTCAATTGCATGTAAAAAATGCGCAATAACTACCTTTAAAATCTCACCAAATTTGATTTGCATATCTCGACCGGTTTCAGAGCAATTAATAAATAGTCAGTTTTTAAGGAAAACTTGAACACCTCGTATTCCGGAAAACGAAGCAAAAACGGACAAAAGTTAAACGGCATCATTATTTTTTTCATGCAGAATCACCTCCTGAAGTTTGTCGCACTTATTCACTAATACCCTGTATTTTTTTTTTCATTTTATCACTCTCAATGCATCTACTTCGCATTGTTACAATAGTTTCCCATTCACTAAAGTTGAAAGCCAAAGTGGTATAGGACTTTCCTAACAAAATATTGACACATATATTATTCCTAGAATAATATAATAAGTCTCATATACTGGCGCAATCGACGAAAATATTCAACACTAACCACCGGACTATTGGAAACATAAATCACTGTTATCTAAGAATAGTTGAGTCCCTTTAGCCTCTCGCCTCCTGAAATTCCAAACCCTCCCCATTTTATTACAAGCAAACACGAAAGGAATTCTTATAATAAATATGTCAGATTTCTAATGTCAAATACAATATCGATCCATGATTTCGGTAAGCTAGAATTGGAACACATTGAAAATATAAATCAGAAACCTATTCAGATATGGCGAAAACTACAGGTCATATGAATACAGGGTGTTATGTAATAAGTGTCCGATATTTTACAGGACGATTCCTCAATTATTTATAAGGTGGAAAGTTCATATAAGCATGGGTCCGCAAGGCCTTCATTTTTTATATACAAGGTGTTGGAAATTTATTTTTATTTCAGATTCTCGTAAATAATTTTTGAAATGATGTCGATATCTGGACGAAAATTGGTATTTGGGGATTTTTTAATATGAGAAATTCAAATTTGATTTTAGTTTGGCCCTTAATTGTAGGGGGCGCCGCCTACAGGTCTTTGTCTCTTTTGGGGAGTCACAACTTTGTCGTGCATGTATGTATCACATTTCCCAGAAAAAAAATCGATCTCCCTATCATTTTCACGTGAAAAAGTTTTTGGTTTAAGAGTTGCTACAAGCAGCCGTTTCCGAGATATTTAGAATTAAATTATTAGATTCATTTTTTTGTGCTGTCATGTCAAAAATACTATCTTGACGTATAGTTAAATAGTTTTTTTTGATCATCATTGTGATTATTCATTAAAAAATGGCAAACTTGACCAATGACATACATTTTACATACGGACTTGCTAACGGAAATGCACATGTGGCTAGAGTTTGTATCAGGATCGTTATCCGAACCGCACAACTCCTACTCCAAAAATGTTTTCAAGAATTCACGCTCGGTTAAGGGAAACAGAACGTTTTGAGAGAGCTAGTCATCTGTCGGGTGCACATCGGATGGTAAGAACCCTAGAAACCGGGAGAGCAGTTCTTAATCTGATAGGAGAACAACGGGAAACAAGCTCCAGAAAAATAGCGCTGACGTTGAACATTTCTCATGTTCTGGTATGGAAAATTTTATTTGATAATTTGTTATATCTCTACAATATACAAAGAGTTCAGGCACTACTCCTTCGGAATTTTCAAAAGGATGCGCGAATCAATGAGAAGAAGATTGGAATCGTTCATACAGGCAGGAGGTGGACATTTCGAACATTTATTTTGATTTTGACTCAGAATTTATATCTACTGTTCCGTTGTTTATTGTTGTTCGATAATTAGCGTTTGAGATGTTTCAATGTTAAATAAAAAAAAGTTTTCAATATTGTTTCACTTTTTGACAAACACATGCATCGATCAATTTAAATCAAAATATCTCTAAAACGGCTGCTTCTAGCGACTTCCGAAAAGCATACCCTTCTCATGTAAGAATCATAAAGGAATTTATTTTTTCTCCAGAAAATGTGATACATGCATGCACGACAAAATTGTGACTCCCCAAAAGAGACAAATACCCGTAGGCAGTGCCAGCTACAATCAGGGACCAAACTAAGATCAAATTCGAATTTCTCATATCAAATGATCCTCAACTACCAGTTTTCGTTCAATTATCGAAATTATTTTGAAAATTATTCACGAAAAACCAAAATAAAAATCAATTTTCAACACCCTGTATATCAAAAATGAAGGCATTGCGGACCCATGCTTATATGAACTTTTCACCTCATAAATAATCGTCCTGTGAAATATCGGACACTCATTACATAACACCCTGTATATTGCGGAAATTTAAAGAAGTCTACGAACGACCAACTTTTCCGATTAATTACAGAATCGGCGTTGGTAAATTCTACACTGATCTTATGAATGTGCTCTATAAAAATCAATTTGTAATGACTGGTGTTGTTCCTCCTGTTCAAATACCGCATTGTATCGACTGAGAAGTAACTGAAGTCTAGGTGAAAGACCGGCAAGGGACACATTCTCAGAATCCAAAACGTCCTCTATCATAAAATAACATATGGGGAGTTTTCGAGGGTTCCAAACTGCAGACGTTCATTGAACTTGAACCAGCTTTTTCAATATTTGGCAAAGGTGTAATAGTGTTCAAAATCTGGGCTGGACCGTGGTGGACTACCGTCGCATAAAGCTCATACCGACGATTGTTCATCGTGATATGCTTGTCTAGGGTCACTATCTGCAAGAGTATACTGGTGCGACACGGAATCGTAACGAAAAATTTTCAAATTGAAGATCAAGTTTGACGGTGACTCTACAATCTTTGTAATCCGCTGGCTATCTGTTGGCTCATTGTAACGTTTCAAAAACAATTTTTCCAGCTGCAAATAACATTTCAGAAGTGATTGTATGGTCTGTTCTTCAGTAGTAGTTGGGAAATGGAAACTGGATTTCCTCATAAACGCCTATCGCTCTTCATTCCGCACTCGACATAGTAAGAGACGGTCAGGGTCTTTCCACCAAAAGATGTTATTGCAGAAGCCTCTTCATTCTGGAAGGATGTGGCATCAGTGTTCAGGAAGTGTCTTGAGCAGGTTTCCCTTGAAATTTCGGACTGTCGCCCTGGTAAAAAACCTGGCGGCTGTATCAAATTCAGTATATCGAACGTAGACAAAAAGGACTTTCAGAACATAAGAACAGAAAGCTACGGTATCTTGGAAAATAGTACCCACAGTTATAGCGCGGGCACATGATTGAAGCATTGCTACTTATTTATATACAATCGAGGAGCATACTTCTGATATTAATCGCATATGATAGTTTATATATTAATATCTTGGATATCATTTTTATATATAAGATATATATATATATATATATATATATATATATATATATAAGGATTCTTATATATATATAATGAAAAAGGGATCTTTATTCTGGGTATACAGTCGTAGGGATGAAGTGAGTATACTTTTTTTCCTATTCGAGCTTTCGAGACTTTATTGACTTTTCATCAGGAACTCTACAATGATAAATTAAAATGTGTGAGAATTTATACATTTTCTTAAAAAAATTTACTTACAAAAAAATACGTGGACGACATAATATTAAGCGTTCCACATGTCAAGCTTCAAGAAGTATTACAGGTTTTCAACTCTTATCATGAACCCTTACAATTTACCATCGAAGAAGAATATCAAAATAACAGTGTCCCCTTTCTTGACACAAAGTTGATCAGAAGGGCTGACAACACCATTATTACCAGTTGGTACACTGAACCTGGAGCCTCAGGAAGGTTCCTCCACTACGAATCGTACCACCAACACAAACAAAGAATCAACCTCGTATTATACATGAAAAACAGAGTCATCAAAACCAGTCACACTTCTTTACGCAATCAAAATTTGAAAAGACTTGGTCATCTTTTTATTGACAGTGGTTATCCTAATCGTTTGGTTTATAATTCAATCTTCAGCAGAACCTCCATAGTAGATGAACCTTCGATTGTCACAAACCCTTTCAATCACAATCTATCACCGAAATACTTATCGTTACCTTATATTCACACTATGAACCATATGTCCAAAAATTTTTTTTCTAAATTTCCCTCCATCACAATTACTTACAAGAATCAACTCACTGTCAATAATATTTTTTTTAAATTAAAAAATAAAGACCCTATATTAGAACAATCCAATGTAGTCTATTGCATTCCTTGTTCTCAATGTAATGAAAATTATATCGGACAAACTAAAAGAAAACTTGAAGATAGAATTTGCTCGCATAAAAGTGATATTAAGAACCTTAAAAAAAGTTGCATCCTAGCACAACACACCTTAGAAAAAGATAACAAACCAGATTATGATAATGTCAACATATTGGATCATGAGTCCAATAAAAAAAAAAGAACTTTTTTGGAAATGTCTTACATATACAAAGAACCAAATTCAATGAATGTCAAAACTGATATCGATAACCTCAGTATCATTTATTCCTACTTATTGAGTCTCCCTCCACATTTAGATAACACTATTAACCATTTTTCACAATCTCTTTTACAATAATTTTTTCAAGTTGTCACCCTAATTCATGACTATTGGCCCAAATCATGAAATTGGCAAGACTACCTTTCAAAGATGGTTAATACTTCAATTCCTCATATCAATCATTATTTTCATTAGACAGAAATTTCACTTGATCTTGTCAACATTGTGTGAAATGAATCTTCTTCCTATAATGTAGTATACATAAGTGTTTTTTACATCAATTTTTATTTACACTTTGTACATCAGTTGTATGTTCATCATTAATATGTTTTCCATGTATTCACAAGATTTGCTCGAAGTTAACCTCACTTTCGTAAGTAAATTTTTTCAAGTAAATGTATAAATTCTCACACATTTGAATTTATCATTGTAGAGTTCCTGATGAAGAGTCAATGAAGTCTCGAAAGCTCGAATAGAAAAAAGAGTATACTCACTTCATCCCTACGACTGCATACCCAAAATAAAGATCCCTTTTTCATTAATATAGACAGTCGTCCAACCTCAACTTCTATATATATATATATATATATATATATATATATATATATATATATATTCTACAAGTAGAAAAGCTCGAAGTCGTTTTTTACTTTGAAAAAAATAATCTCCATATATATATATATATATATATATATATATATATATATATTTGATTATAAATTTGTAATCAATATAATTATAGTTTAGGTATTCATAAAATCATTACAAATGTCTCATAGCGTTATTCCTAATTTCAAATAATTTCAAAAAATAGCAATAGCATTTCATTTAGAACATTCAGATGGGTTATGCCTTAAAATCCCCACTCCATCCTTGTATTACAGCGAGACGTCGGCAGCTGTTCGTCAGTGTAGATTTTACCAGTATATGTGGAAGGTCATATCAAATCATAGTTGTATCATAGAGTTTGATTCCAAATCTCTAATTAATATATAATATATATATATATATATATATATATATATATATTGTTATGTTATGTTAGGCCAGTTGTAAATTTTAAAAGACAAAAAAGCCACAAAAAGAATAAACAATAAATAATTACCAATTTCAGTTTGCTTTTAAATAATTTTTAAAATTCAATGTAATTTATGAGCCTAGGTATGACATGGATAGATAAAAATGTCAAAGTCTATAAAACAGTCAATTTTATACACTGTCAAATTTATCATAACTCATAATTGCTCAAAAGACAACTAAAAGTCAAGATTTACAAAATTATCATGAATAAAAAGTAATCAACACATTTATAAACTTGAAACACTCTGTACATGGAATTGTAGCAAACTAAAAGTTAGCCAATGAGAGAATAGCAAACGTCTTAATGAAAGATAGCCAATCAGAGAAGAGATGATCAAATGAAAAGTTGGAAATTGTGAGAGAATGGCAAAGAGAGGGTATCATAAGCAATTATTATTCAAACTTGTAATTAATGATAAGAATGGGAATTTATTTGTGTGTATAAATTGTGCAACATTAACATAAACAGTGCAAAGTGACAATTTTGTTCGCGAATTCGAAATTTCAAATGGAACAACAACAAGGGCAAAAGGTTGCGAAGCGACGAAAAAACAAAGCTTCGAGGAGATCGAAAATATTTTAAAAAGCGGAAGCACGCATAAAATTTCACATAAAGAAAAATGGAGTAATTCCATCATTTGCTTAACAGAACAAGATTACCCTGATGATATCGTATATCCACGATTCCAAAAGCTGAGTCCTGCATCGATACATTCCTGACACATGGTTTTACAGTTCCAACGGAGGCTGGAGAGAGGGGACTTCCTGTTTTTATGGTATAGTTGTGAACACCAACAGTTCCAACCAGGTATAAAACCTTTAATAGTGCTTTTCCCGGTCCTGAACTATTTCACAAACAACATTTTCACATTCGATGAACTCTATGTCATCACAGGAAAAGTGAGGTTCTGTTTATCTATCCATGATATGCATTTTATGATTATCCGTGAATAATTGTTTGATTCACTCTAGCATAAGTTATTTCTCGTAGGCCAGGTATTTTTAAGTCTTCCTGAATGATGGAGATAATTGTTTTTGATATTTCGTTTGTTTATTTTCTCACAATGATCAACTAACATAACTAAGATCCTTCAATAAACTGAAGTTAGCCACCAGTGGCCAAATTCCTTTTGAACCGACTATATGAGATAAGGGCGTACCAACTGTTGTTAGCTGTGGCGAAGAAAATAATAATTGTTGGTAGCGTGACGAGAGAACAGTGACGTTCGCTGACAATTATTATTACAGGGTCAGAAATATATATTTACATCATACAAATTTGGCTCTCAAAGAATACCAAAAATCTTTAGCAATATCAATATATAAAAACAAATTCTATTTATACAATTCATCAAAACATTACAATTGGCACCCAAAAACGTGGGGCAAAATAAAAGAAAATTTAGATCTTTCAATTATCAAACCATATCAATTGTCCCCAACGGGGAAAAATAAATTTTAAAAAAAAAAAAAAAAAAAATATTTTTTAAGTGGAACCCAAAACGTGGGGCAAAATAAAAACAATTTAAATTTTACAATTATCAAAACATTACAATATATATAAATATATATATATATATATATATATATATATATATATATATATATATATATATATATTTATATATATCTAATAGATGAAAATAATAACTAACTTTCAAATCTCAATCTTCATTCCTCTTTTTTTTCTTGTCTTTTCTTTCACCTATTTCTATACTCATACCCACCTTGTATATTCACAAATTATTCATTTATTTCCTAATTTCTTGAACGATATTCAACACTACGAGTAGAAAGAAACGATTGTGTGAGATCTTGAAAGACAATTTGTCAAACTTTAGTGGTGAGTATTTTTTAAATATATTCCATCTCAATATCAGGAGCCTAAGAAAGAATATGGACGAGTTCCTTCTGTATATTGAATTGGCTAATATGACAAATGTGAATTTAATAATGTTATATGAATTTTGGTTGCTTGAGGGTATCCAGATTTCCTCCATTCCTGATTTTGATATGTTTCACAACGATTCTCGATTCAATCAGAATGATGGTCTCATGTTTTATATCAGGAAGAACATGAACTTTCATTCTTCTATCAAAAATCTAAGCGAGATTAACTTATTGGAAATATCACTTTCAGTAGGTGATAAATCATTTCTTATTACTTCTTCTCGTCCCCCATCGTCAAATCTAGACACATACCTTTCCGAAATTGAATCATATTTTTTTAATCAACCAGAGGCGGACGTGAAAATATTCATTGGATATATAAATATTAATATAATTAATGCGTCAGATAATTTAGTAAATAATTACATATGCATGATGGCTGAACTAGGTTTTTATTCATTCATCAATAAACCAAATGGAGAAACAAGTGAATCTGTCAGCATAATTGACGACGCTTATGTCAAAATTACCGGAAACCTATACAGCATTCGGATCAACCCTTATATTTTCGAATGCAATATAACTGATCATTACATGTTATAATTATCCATCAAATTCGAGGATTAGGTGGAGGCATCTGACAGGTGCTCTGAAATCACATACAGTGTTCTTAATTATAATAAATTCCGCAAATCACTTGAGAAAGAATCTTGGGAATTAACTCCACAATCCAATGATCCAGAAGTTACTAACAATGACTTCATAAGCAAACTAATGAATCATATTGACACTTGCACACTGGTAAAAAAGAAACACAAAAAAAATAGAAAACTAAAGGCATGGATGACAAATGGCCTTATCATTTCTATACATCATAGCGATAAACTGATACGAAATCTAATGGATAAGTACTATGTAGAAAAAAATTATTAATATAAATCTTATAGAAATTTCTTGACCAAACTATTCCGAGAAACCAAAAATAAATTTTATACCAATAAAAGATTTGAGGCACAAAATTACATAAAAAAATTTGGCAAAATATAAACGAAATAAAAAATAGTGATAGAAGACGAAAATCAACCCAATATGACATCGAAGAGAAGATGGCAACAAAATATCAACTGACAAAGAAAAGGCTAATCACTTCAATAAGTTTTTTGTTGAGATTGGCGAAGAAAAGGCAAGTAGATTAGGAAAACCCATATCTCCTGTTGAAGAAAGCTACGAAAATATAACCAACCCGATATACCTCCACCCAGTAACAAAATAGTATATTGAAGTATTAGTGGATAAAAAGGGCTCTAAAACACGCGCGATTTTTCGAGCACGACGGCGCAGCCGGAGTGCTCGAAATAGAGCAAGTGTTTTTAAGACCAGTTATCCACGAATACTTTACGCTATTTTTTTTATTGGTGCACTTTGAAATCATATATACTGGTATTATTACTACAAAAATATAAATAAGAACTAATAATGCAAAATGTTTGAATTCGTGATGTGACATCAGTATACCTTTCGTTGTCATGGAAATGAGAAAAACAGATATTCATTTGCAATTTGTTATCAAAGATCAATATTAGTTGTCACCAGAGCTCAGAAATGAATTATTCTAATATCGATTTTTTGAAAAGTGAGGCAGAATCGCGGTTAATACCGCGAAAATCCAGTGATATATATAAAAAAGAATATGGAAAGTTCATCAAATGGATGGAGGAGCAAGAGGTATCGCATATAAATGAACGAGTTGTTAGTAATATTTCATTTGACGTTACAAGGTACTCCTGTCAGGTCAATAATCAAAAATTTGTCATGTAGACTTCACGTTTCTCGATTTGTTGATGTTGCCATAGTTACTTTAAAAAACGCGCGTTTTTTAAAGTTCGATTTAAACACGCTCAGGCGTGCTTCAAATGGGAAAAAAGGGGCCCAATAAAAAAAAAATAAGTTATTGGTATTATATCTAGTCTTAAAAATAGTACTTCACCTGGCCCTGATAAGATCTCTGTAGCCCAGATTAAAAAAAACTACACATTTTCTTTTCAGAACCCATTTGCCACATTCTCAATTTAATATTTACAAGTGGAAAGATACCAAAATCATTCAAAGAATCTATTATCTCACCGATTTTCAAATCTGGTGATGAAAAACTAGTAACGAACTATAGACCCATAACTATCATCAATTACATTGAAAAAAAATCGAGAAATGTATCAAGAATAGATAACTTAACTTCTGTAATACTAATAATAATTTCTCCGGGTCACAATACGGATTTTTATAAAAAAGGTCTACCGAAAAAGCAGTGTTCAAAGTAGTCAACAAAATCAATGATTGTTTTCAGTATCAGGAAAAATGTATAACAGTATTTTTGGACCTGGCCAAGGCATTTGATACAGAGGATCACAATATACTCCTCCTGACATAGGTATAAGAGGTGTTGCCTTGGACATTTCCAAGGAATACTTGACAAATAGAGCACATACTGTCAAAGTAAACAACTCACTCAGTAACTCACTACCAGTTACTAGAGGGGTACCACAGAACACTGTTTCAGGACCTTTTTTATTTCTGGTGGCAAAATAACATCATTTGCGGACGATACAGCTAAAACTTTCGTTGGAAAAACATCAAAATCATTTTCAATTGGCTAAGTGATAACCTGTTGAGTATCAATATAAAAAAAAATATATTGCATTCACTCCAACCGATAGAGACAGACCAAATCGTTAATTTATTAAAATTCATGAATCGTCTTTTACTAACTATCACAACTGCAACTGTCCCATTATAAATAAAACAGATACAATAAAGTACTTAGGTGATGGTTGACCAATGCCTACGTTGGAATGAACATATTGAATATACCGTGATCAGACTTCGTGAATTGATATATAAATTCTATCAAATCAGAAATATACTCAATCAAAAAATTATCATGACAGTGTAACGTTCGTTGGCTGAGACCATGGAATGTTACTGCATAATAGTACGGGGTGATATTGTCAAGTCTTCATTATATAATTTAGGAGTGATCCAGAACACTTTGATAAGAATTTTAATGAAAAAAGTCATCTCAATCTCTGATATTTCTCTCTACCCTCTCTCTCTCTCCTTCTCGTTCCCCTTCTCTCTCTCTCTCTCTCTTTCTCTCTTCATTATATAATCAGCTCTTGTTACACTATCGTTTTTTGCTGGCTACAACACAAGCATTGCATAGCTGGCCACAAACTAGATAGTTTTCCAGTAATCATCCAACCTGTTCTCTCTGTTTTACTTTCACTTTCAGTGACTCACTGAATCAAATTGTAATATAAAAAAATACATTTCAGATTACTTCTTGTAAATCAATATTTGATTCTGAACGAATAAACTTACTAATAAAAATACTATTATATGCAATTAATATAATAATAGTAATGAAGCTGCTTCATTCATCATTTCAATAAATTTACATAGATAAACAGAGCACTATAATTACGAAAGGAAAAGGATGAAATGATGAGAAGGTGGAGTGTCGGCTATAGCTGTTTCTCAACTTTAACATAAATGAAATAATTAATATGAAAAATATGTTCCTCGATTGTATACTTATTGACAAAGTAGCAATGCTTGAATCATGTGCCTGCGCTATAATTTCAGGTACGTCTATCAAAGCCACCTTGTACTGAAAGTATAGAAAACACATTCAACAATAAGTTAAATGAACTGCTCGTAGAAAAAAAAAATCGCTTTGAAGATTTTCAATTGATGCCGAAAAATGCAATAATTCACAGCGGCTTGAAACAGACCGTGCATTCCGTTGAGTCAATCAGGGCTTCAACAATATCAGATTTTTGGTAGACTGATGAACTAATAGAGAAAAAAAAATTCTGCCCTATAGAAATGAGTCAAACAAGTTTGTGGGTGGTAGACCTTTGATGGCATCGCTTTCAACACGGTAGACTATACTTTCAGGTATTATTTATCACTGTAAAAGGTTTCAGTCTTGTAGGTATAAAACTTTCACAAAATAGTTTTTTACATTCCACATAAATTGTTATTGATGTTGGCAACGTTGGCAACAATTATCAAACTGAAAATTAGCTTTGTAGAAATTGGAGCAACACTTATGTCGTCGCCTCCCTTATAGACCAGGGCTGAAGTGAAAATAATAATAGTAGGATTAAACCCATTGGCAAAAGAAGATAATCTAACAAAAATGGAGGAAAACATATTTTACGGGCGATCTGAGGTCGGTATGTGGAAGGGGGTGAGTTTCTAAGGGCGAGAAACGGTTTATCTCGATTTCCGGCAAAACTAGGAGTCCTATGGAAAAAAAATAAAAAGAAAAGTTTTAGGTAATAGAAAAATCTACATCTTTTACTTTCACAATTTTTTCACATAACCCCAAAATTTATGTGAAGAGTTCGCACTCCGGGCTGTTCCTCTTTCGTTCCATCAAATTCGCCTGCATTTTGTCAGGATTCAGCTTCATTTTCCACTCAAGATATCAGTTTTGGAAGTCGTTCAATGCATTCTACAAATGGTTGGCTGAAGAGGAAAGCAAAGCCATATCGTCAGCGAATAAGCTTATATTCACGTGTTCACTCCTGGGAATATCAGACGTGTTAAGGACATTCAATAAGGTAGACAACACTTTCTCCTAAAGAATGAATGAGTCAAACAAGTTTGTGGGTGGTAGACCTTTGATGGCATCGCTTTCAACACGGTAGACTATCCTTTTCCTATACTTTCAGGTATTATTCATCACTGTGAAAGGTTTCAGTCTTGTAGGTATTAAACTTTCACAAAATAGTTTCTTACATTTCACATAAATTGTTTTTGATGTTGGCAACGTTGGCAACAATCATCAAACTGAAAATGAGCTCTGTAGAAATTGGAGCAACACTTATGTCGTCGCCTCCCTCATAGACCAGGGCTGAAGCCTTTGAAAATGATAAACAGTGAAAAAAATAATAGTAGGATGAAACTCATTGGAAAAGGAAGAGAATATTACAAAAATGGAAAAAAACATATTTTACGGGCGATCTGAGGTCGGAAAGTGGAAGGGGGCGAGTTTCTAAGGGCGAAAAACGGTTTATCTCGATTTCCGGCAAAACTAGGAGTCCTATGGAAAAAAGTTAAATAGAAGAGCTGTAGGTAATAGAAAAATCTACATCTTCTAATACCACACTTTTTTCACATCACCCCAAAATTTATGTGAAGAGTTCGCACTCCGGGCTGTTCCTCTTCCGTTCCATCGAAATCGCCTGCATTCTGTCAGGATTCAGCTTCATTTTCCACTCCAGATATCAGTTTTGGGAGTCGTTCAATGCATTCTACAAATGGTTGGCTGAAGAGGAAAGCAAAGCTATATCGTCAGCGAATAAGGTTATATTCACGTGTTCACTCCTGGGAATATCAGACGTGTGAAGGACATTCAATAAAATAGACAACACTGCCCACCAAAGAATGCTGGCCTCATTATTTCCCGAATCTAAGAGAAAATTGTCGAACTTTATCTGAAATGTCCTAACTATGAGGACTGACTTAATTCACTTCCTCAGGCTCAGAGGCAGGTGAAAATCGATTATTTTGGAGAGTCGGTCCTCACATCAAACTCTGTCAAATGCCTTACTGATGTATAAAAAACCAATGCGAGCACTGTTGTCGGTATTTGGTGATGTTATGGTGTCTTCAACCAGCCTCAGAACCTGAAACTCGCTGAATTGAGCATGTCGACAGCCGAACTGCTCATTCAATAGTATATTTCGGTCCTCCACTCATTCGTCAAGTCTTTCTAGTACGATTTTTTCAGCCACCTTGGCTGAACTGCAAAGTTGACTGATAGGTTGATTTGCGGGAAGGTCGGATTCTGTCTCTTCCTTGGAATCACAACCACAATGGTATGCTTCCACTTTCGAGGAAATCTTTCAAGGCGTAATCCGGGAAATACCGAATCGTACGATTAGTAATTCCGTCGAAACCAGACGCTTTCCTAGGATTCAATCCTCCAATATGTGCATCCAGTTCATCCATCGAAGCCGGACGGATGGTATCATGATTGGGTTCTCTTAGAGTTGAGTAAAAGTTTTCCAACCAGACACTCATTCAATCTACATTGCTTTCTATCGAATCTGCGAGAGCTTGAGCTGTGGACTCAGGGTTGTAGCACATACTGACCTCACCATGAATAGGGGGATAATCAGACATTTTTTATTTCACATCTCGGTTAACTTTCCATAGTTGTCCACGATTTTCTGAATTTTGGATTGTTGTGCCAAATCTTCCATTCCTAAATTCTGAAATATTTCCTCTAACCTCCCTATTCAGTTCATAATCTTGGATTCTATCCATAGGAAACATACTCCTTTGATATAACCAGCAGTATAGCTTATCATATATTGTATATGGGGAGGTCTGAATGAGGCTGAATCTGCGCTATTTGAGAGCATGGTTCATTTTTGAAATCAAGGAATGAAAATTGCCTTATTACTAGAAATGGTGGTGATAATGAAATCGACATTTTGGGAAAGTTTTTTCAAAGTTTCATGTTACACATATTGAAATGATCAGGAAACAGGATTCGTGAAATACAAAAAAAAATCAGAATGAGGAAGAATCTCTTGAAAAAATAGCAATCGCATCCGTCAACAAGACAATTTTTGAAGAAACATTAATTCAAGGCTTACAGAGTGAGAAAAGGACATCATTTGCGATCAACAGACTACAATGAAAGGGCAGAATTTCGCACATGGCTATTGAGACATTTTTTTTGGCAAGATGATGAAATTTGTAGTAAAATTCAATGATGCGATGAAAGTCGGTTTACAAATAATAGAAGGTTCAGTAGGAATTTTTATTTTCACTGGCACCAGGAGAATGTTAATTCACACACTGTCACTAATTTTCAAGAGAGGTTTGGCATTATTATCTGGATTGGTGTTTTGTATATCAAAATAATTGGTCCCTACTTTTTCCTAGCAAGGATTCTAGGCTATTTGTTGAGAAATTTGCCTCTGAATGTCCTAAGAAAATATAAATATTTCCAACATGATGGAGCACCACCGCATCGCACACAAATTTGTTAAACATTTCCCGATAGGACTATTCCAGGAAGATGGATAGGAAACAAAGATCCTATCAAATGACCACCACTTTCACCGGACCTCGCTTCACTCGATTATTCAATATGGGGTTCCATCAAGGACAAAGTGTTCAGTTCAACTTTTGAGAATGTGGAAGAGTTGAAAGCTACAATAAGATGCATTGCTATAACTCCCTGAATGCTTCGAAATTGCCACAAACATACCACTTTTAAAACGAAAATCTGTTTGAGGAATGATGTTCATCAATTTGAACACCCTAATGTGTTATTGAAAGTGGAATATCGCCATTTGCCTGCGAAGGCAAGAGCAAAAGCAGTAGAAAGTTAATTTTGGAATTTTCATTGGTCAGACCTTGATGATGGAGTTCATGGGCAGAAATGTGGAAACAAAAACCAGGTAAGATACATATCTGAACTCGATAAGATAAGAACTAATTGAATTCTTTAAAAACAAATAGAGGTCCGTGTTCGAAAAAATTCAGTTGATAGTGGCCCCCGAAGAACGAAACGTTGTATTGGAATTTAAAGCACATCATATCGAAGAAAATTCGAAACAGAGACGGAAGTTTCCTGAACACATTTCCATATTCCTAAAAAAAAGGCGCCAGCGCGAAGAAAAGAAAACAGACTATTTTGGTTTTTCCCGTATATTTCAAAAACGGTTCGTGATATTTTCGATTTTCGTTCACTGAAATAGGCAACTTTTCTATAATCAACCAACTTCTTATCATTTACCGTTTTCGAGATGCCAATAGTGAAACTCAGAGATAACCTAAGGAAGATTCCACATCAAAGAGAGATAAAACGTATAGATACCGACAGAACACTGAAAATAATTTCATATAAGATGCTGCAGATGTCAGAAGTTAAGTTCTGACATTAAGCGAGAATATAGACGAACATTTTTGGATGGCGCCATCTTCCACAGAGAGAGAAGCTCTGTTGAAGTAACAGGTGGTGTCCCCTCGAAAATCTAAACAATATCGAATTAGTTCATTCACCAGGGTTTTTAGACATCTTACAAACTAACCAGGAGATCGAAAAAAAATGGAAGGGAGAAAAAAACTACATTAAGGTGTTTTCCTCTATGACAAGAATTACAAGTTGAAAAGGTTCAAACGGAATAAATAACATATATAAGGAACACCAATCCATTTAAGTAATCAGAACTAATCAAGGAACAAAAATAAAACTAGAAACTACTCTCCTAGAATTTAAGGTGAGATTGCCAACATTGGACATCACCAGGAGTAAAGGAGGCGAACTTTTGCAAGATATTCACTATAGCGATCCACTGAACATCCCAGGAATCGAGAGAGTGAGAATCAATGGACATAACAGGTACTTCTCTTTAAAAAACTCAACAAAGTTCTGAGATTCATCAGACAAATACTTTTGTATTTATTCGTAATAATACGTATCTTATGGTCACAATTTTATTCTTCTAATTCATGATAAGAACTGAGAATAACCAATAAATGATTATTTTCGGAATATATTCAGATTTGCGCATGACCAAGCAATTTAATTTAATGTTGATTGGTTGGAAATATTAATTGATATAAGTTGGCTATATTT
The DNA here is from genome assembly GCA_018342105.1 of Gonioctena quinquepunctata. Taxonomy (NCBI): domain Eukaryota; kingdom Metazoa; phylum Arthropoda; class Insecta; order Coleoptera; family Chrysomelidae; genus Gonioctena; species Gonioctena quinquepunctata. The sequence goes on from JAFIRS010004613.1 coordinate 59,632, forward strand.
CAGAGATAGGCAGGTTGAGTATTATTCGAATAGAAAAAACAACTATCTAACAATTTTTCTGGATTCATTATTCATTATTTGATCACATTAAAATCTGTATTTCTAACATAATTGGTATATTGACAACAAGTGAAGAAGTAGATGGCGCTGCTGCAACCCTCTTGAGATTAAGAGAATCATCTCTACATTGACGTACTGGCTGAGCTGGAAAAGGTAAATAAGGATGAGTGGACGTACGGAGGAAAATGGTAAAAATGTCATAGCCGGAAATTTTATAGTTATAATTGGTATTTGTTACAAAATCATGAGAATTTAATAAAAAAAAAACAGACATAGCATACCATAACATAACAATATATATATATAAATATATATATATATATATATATATATATATATATATATATATATATATATATATATATATATATATATATATATATATATATATATATATATATATATATATATATATATATATATATATATATATATATATATCTATATTATATAAAGTCTTCTCGGGATTGACTGAAATCAAAGAAGTCGAACCAGAGGGAAGTGTGCTTGGTCCTTTACTTTTCATTATATATACAGGGTGTCCCTGGACTTCCTCTTTTCCTTTCGTGATTGTATAGATGGGGTCAAAATATCACCAGTACTTCAAATTACTTTTGTTCCTAAAAGCCTTCGTTACCAAGTTACGGGCCCTCAAATTTATAAAATGAAATTTTTCTTTGATAACTGTCAAAGTGAATATTCAAAATCATCTAAATTTTGATGATTGACTAAACAAATGAAGTCCATCGATGAGCTCTCATGCAGGAGTTAGTTGTTTTGCTACAAAGTCAGGAACAGACTACCCCCGATGGTCCACTTCTCAAAACTTTGAAATTACTGGGATTTGTCAATATGTTTTGACGACACAAGGTTACTTGGACAATCTCCTAAATAAAAGTACTCGTGTAAAAAATCGATCGGAGCAACGATTTTTGATAAAAATGCATTTTTGTTCGACGACATCTAACCTGAGATGTCTTCCGTTATTCGAGAAGATTAATTTGTAATGAAAATAGAAATGATAGGTACAATGTTCATAACGGATTTTCATCATGCAAACACGTCCACCTTACAAATCTCATGGTGTAAATAATCAATCGCAAGCCTCAAGAGTAAACAGAAATGCAAAATCCGCTACAAAAACTGCTCGATATGACCCCAGTCTCTCTCAATACATTTTCTTAGTCGGCGCAAACACCCTCTCTGCCCTTGAAATAGCATGCTAGGGTCGTTTCGTATGGCTTCACAATGTAATGTAATTCTATTCAAAAAGGCATCTTCGGTGTGAATGGATTCAGCATATAAGAGGCTTTTTAGATGCCCCCACAGAAAGAAATCCAATGGATTCAAATCCGGAGACGTGGTGGCCATGAATATGGCCCACCTCACCAATCAATCTGTTGGGGAAAATCTGGTTCAGATCAAACTAAAATGAGGAGGAGCGCCATCATGCATAAACCACATATCTCTTCGGGTTTGCAATGGAACATGTTCCAAAAGTCCATTCAAATCGATCTGAATGAACTCCAAATAACGTTCTTCATTCAATCGGTCACTTAGAACGAATGGTCCTATAAGATGGTTTCCTATGATGATGATGAAATTATACTTATCAGTGAAACTCCTCAACATTCAAGCTGTGGATACGAATTTGCAACATCCAAATGTTGAGTTTCATGAGATTCAGATAACACAACACGAAACGTGCTTATTTCAGGCGTACATACAAAATATGGACTGAATTCGATATTTCATAGTGGAGTAACTTGTAAGTTCGAAAACACCACGAATCTACATAACTTGATATTTCATTTGAAAAAATATGTACATTGTGAATGAAACTTTCAACTAAGTTCTGTAATTTTTGTTAAGGACTTTATTTTAAAATATTTTGTATTAGCCCTGTTATGAATGTTGTTGAATTAACGTTAGCATTAGTATTTCTACTGTGAAAATTTTTCATTTCAAATAATGGTGGACGATCGGGTTTGATGTCGTCGAGTAAAACTGCATTTTTATCAAGAATCGTTGCTCCAATCGACTTTCCATACGAGTACTTTCATTCAGAAAATTGTCTACGTAACCTTATTCTGTTGAAAACTATTGAAAAATTATCTGTCATTTCAAAGTTTTTGGGTGTGGACCATCAGGGGTAGTCCGTTCCCGACTTTGTAGCAAAACAACTGACTTCTGCATGAAAGCTCATCGGAGAAATTCATCTGTTAAGTAGGTAAATCATCAAAATTTAGATGTTTTTGAATATTCACTTTGAAAGTTATCGAAGTAAAACACTTTTCATTTGGTAACTTTGAGGGCCCGTAACTTGGTAACGAAGGCTTTCGGGTACAAAAGTTATATGGAGTACTGGTGATATTTTGACTCCATCTATACATACCCGAGGGGAAAAGAGGAAGTCCAGGGATATATATATATATATTTATATATACACATATATATATATATTTAAATATATATATATATATATATATATATATATATATATATATATATATATATTCAGATTTGTGAAGGTCAGACGACTGTCTAAGTTGAGGAAAATTAATTTTTGTTCATTATCAATTGTACTGTAATATAACAATTGTAGAGTTCCTGAAGAAGAGCCCATAAAGACTCGAAAGCTTGAACAAAGAGTTCACTTTACTTCAGCCCTATTGACTGCATACCCGGATATTACTCCGATTCTTCCCTGTATATTTATATACACATATTTCTCAAACAATTTCCAACACATTCTGTACTGTGGTGAATTCAGACCTACGTTGATTCGAGGTTCACGATGGACAATTATATTTCCTCTTCTATTATTGAAATATGTACTGCAGTTTGTACCAATTTGTGATAACTGGGGAATATCTATTTCATTATGTAGTGATTTAGAGAAGAATAATACAACAGTCAACTTTCTCCTGAATCATGGAATTATGAATTTGAGTTAAGAGTGTGATAACTGAGATTTGAAATGTATTAACCATGTTCTTTCTGATTTGAACATTCTGGATTTTTTCTGGATCCGTTCTAGACTGAATAATATATGAAGGTGACCATGTTATCTCAGCATATTTCAGGATACCACGGACATATGTATTATGAAATGTCACTAACGTGGATATTATGGTAAATTCAAATGAGTTCCTAATGATGGAGCCAATCATTTCACATGGCCTCTCTGCAGTGTTGGTCGTATGCTGCTTGAAATTAAGTTTTTTCATCAAGAGGAATCACCCCTAAATCTTCACAATCTGCTTTTTCAATCAAATGTTTGTTATTTATTGTATATCCAGAATCATTCCCTGTCTTTGTCTCAGTAGCTGACGTAGCGAAGCATTTGTCAACATTAAATGATATGTAAGATGTCTAAAAACCCTGGTGCTCGCAAAAGTTGAGGATCAACTTGGCGACACTTGGCCTACTTGATAATGGAGATCAGTGGCGTTTCAGATGGCACCAATTCCATTTCAGTTTTAATTCAGTGAACAGACCACACAGGGTATATTCATTTCCTCAGTTTTCTTTCCGAGGCGAACGGTTCGCAGGTTCTGATTTTATCTTTGCTATTGGTTGAAAGGTGACATCTGTCAAACTCCACCAATAGCTAAGCTAGAATCAGAAGCCTCCAAACATTGCCCAAAGAAAACACCCTATTGTTGTTTTTCGTATCATTTGAGAGGTTAACTGAATATTTTTTTGAAGATTGAGAATAATCACGCAGTCTCTTGGAGATGTATAAGGTGAATAAATTGCTGAGTAGAGAACAAATTTGCCAGATTATTGTGGGCTTATGTTTATGAGTACTCATTTGAGTTAGTTTCAATGAACCACATTTGCATCAGTGTGCGGTGCAACGAGAATATTTCGAAACCATTTCACGAGAAAATATGGTTCTTTTGACAGGTGAAGAGTAGGAAATTCTGAATTCAATGCATACAATATGATGGACTATTAAAATATCATTGTCAGTTGCTTCGTGAATATTTGTACTTGCCGTTGATACTGAATACAGGGGTATAGTCGAATCTGCAGCCTCAGACTGTCCACACAAAATTCAAAAGGGGCCCATTTTACAAAAAGTATCTTCACACACTACACTACTTGAGAATTAACACTTCCTTACGCACTAATGAACAACGTAATTTCTGAAAGAATGAACTGAAAAATGAGAGGAAAGATTTCAAATCAACTGGAAGGAAAAATGTATAGACAACGATAAAATAGAAAATAATTCCATATAAGATGTTGCAGATGTCACAAATCAAGTTTTGACATCAAGCGACGATATAAATTAAAATTTTTAAACGGCGCCATCTACCAAAGAGATGACAGAGAGAAGCTCTATTGAAGTAACAGGTAGTATCCTCACGAATATCCAAACGAAATTGAATCAGTCCAAGCACCAGGGTTCTTAGACATCTTGATGATGTGCCACGGACCACTGGTAATCTCCATTCAGATCCTTCTGCAACAGAATCAGATCTTCTGGATATCTGATTTTCCTAAATAATCCAAAATCAACCAAGAAAAGTGAACATTGTGAGTCCCGAATAACTGCTGGCAGATCTCCTTTCAGTATTACAAAGAATAAGGGCCCAAGCTTGGATTCTCGTAGTTTACCGGAATTTGTGAAGAAATGTCCCTTTTTTATAAACTACATCATGTTTCTTCGATGTTAAATACGATGCTAGTAACTTCAAAAGACCGTCTGAGTACTATCTCTCTGAAAAATAAACGATTACACCAGCATCACAAAGTAACAACTAAACCACGGATAATGAATGGTTTGAGAGCGACGACTAGACTGATTGTACCTACACTCACTCACCTTTCATGGAAGTTCAACCAACCCTCTACGTAGTTTGACTGGGTGTGTAATTAACCTCTGCGATTACAATCACTCGAATATGAGTCGTTGAAGTGTTGGTTAGAGAAAGTATTCCCTAGAAGGAGCACGGAATGCTTTTTCTTTCTGGTGAGTATGAAAATTATAGCATGAACCACAATTCATCCGAGTGATAGTAATAAATGGAGATTACGTGTGCTTCATACACTATACTATTATTCCTCGTATGGATGCCACGGTATATCTACTTTTAACAGAATTCAACGATTTATCTACTTTTGATCATGCTATCACAAGAAAAATTCTCGAATGATTTGATGAAAATGTATCACATTTATTCGGAGCAGAGTCATTTCAATTGGGTGGTTTCAATTATATGTTCAATGAAATGAATCAAAAATGATGTCGTGGATTCCTAGTCCTTTTACTCATGTAGAACATAGTGACTGGATTCAGATCTTATATTGGGTCAATATGAAGATAATTTTGATTCAATATAGGTTGATATAAGAGACACAATTTTTCAATAATGATGCTGGTGTATAAATTATAACATCAGATGAAATATTATCAATATTTTAATTTACAGAATCATATTCATCAATGTTAAATCAATAACTTTAACTGAAATAATATTGCATTTCCGAATTCTATGACATACCAGCTGGTACGCCAACTTCGTGTGGGGCAGAATTTGTTTTTTTGTGTTGTTTCATCTCATGCCTGAGATTTCGCCCTCTTCTCATCATCCCATTTTCCGTTATCCCGTTTTCATGAACCCCATCATCCTGTTTCCAATTATCCTGTTATTCCATTATCTCGTTTCCAGTCATCCTGATATCCCGTAATCTCGTTTTGGTAGCATAATTGATTTGACAGCGAAAGTAATGCTTTGTGATGACTATTACAAATTCACTAAACCTTTTTCCCCCTTTGGGTTGAACACGATTTATTCATTCGTAACAGGGAACCAAAACATTAATGTTCATTACCCTTACTGAAAAACTAACAGAACCCTAATAGAAATTTTCCCTCCTTCATTTAGATGTTGAATTTCCAAAATTACTGAAAAATAAATTTATTCCTTTGTAACAAATACTTCAAATACCAATTTCTATGCGCCTTCCTACTTGAGAACGAACGGAATGTGCATACAAACTGTCACCCCCCCATTTGACCCCTTTAGAGGTTGAGTTTCTGAAATCACTGAGATTTTTTTTAACAAAACGTCAAATACCAATTTTTATGACCCATTCAACCCCCATTTCACACCTTTAGGGGTTGAATATCCGAAAACACTGCAACGCGTATTTCTTTTTTTGTAACAGAAATTCCAAATACCAATTTGATGGCACTAACTTAAATACTAATGAAACCTCAATACAAAGTGTCACCCCTTCACGTGTTGAATTTTCAAAAACCATTCATTTGAAACAAAGACCTCAAATGCCAATTCTTATAACCCCAATTCTGAAACTAACGATACTTTCACCCCCTTCTCATCCTCCTTTCAATCCTTCAGGGATGGAATATCAAAAAACCTTTCAAATTCATTATCAACATCATAGCAATACGCTGTCAAAATTCCAGCTCTTCAGATCCTGCAGTTCGGTCTGGGCATTAATCGTATTTCAGTTAATCAGTCAGATCATATTTGAATAGATTGATAGAATCATTTTGCTGATAATATTAATAAAGTTAAATTTACCTATATTGGATAATTAATTTTTTACCAAATCATGCGGAAAATATTGGTTTCATTTTTAATTCAGAACTGGAGTAATGATATTGGCATTTTAATATTCTTTCGATTACGATTCTAGAGGTGAGAAAAACATACTTAAGTTTCGAGTTAGATAACACACTGGGTGAAAAATATACCAATAATATGTAAAGAGTTATATTTATCTGTATTGGATAATATGGTTAACACTAACATTCGAGCAATACTAGTTATATAGTGATTTCAAAATCAATAATTAATCTTTGTCTGATATCGATTCCAGGAATCGTTCAAGTCCTATAGCACATTGAAAAGTTTATCAACAGTATTCAAAAAGTCATTTTCATGTACTGTCTGTAGGTTCTACTACGAGCATGTGGAAAAATGGATTTCATGTAGCTTCAAGAATAAATAATGCATTTGCATTGGCATTTCGATAACAGTTTCATACTCTTCCAAGATATAATGAACGATACTGTATTGCGAATATCCGAAAGTCATATTTATCTTTATGGGATAATATGGTTCAGGTGTGGAAGGTTATGAACCTCCAATAATATTGAAATAAAGGAAAATGGATTTTCATTAATAATAAAGATTATTTACTCATAAACATGGACAGATAACATAGGTAAATCATAAACAACTACATCAAACAGGCGGATATAAATAGAGAGCTCATCGGGCGAAAAATTATGAATGTAGTTTATTACTCAAGTGCAGAAGAATCTTCATCTCAATATCCGGATCATATATTTGGAAGCATTAGATTTCAAATTATATTACCAAAATGAATTTATGACGACGATGCAACATATTGACATCAAATTTTTCACCAATATTTCGGAATATTAGTATGCCAATCGCTGAGTGGTAACATTTTTCATCCTGCCAACCTCATCTTCGAAATATGAAAAAAATGGTATTAATGAAGACATCGCAAATAGTATATGGACTTTTAATATCCCACCAACATATATCTAGAAATATTGTATCAATATCGTGTAACTTTTTGTTTTCTAGACAATATTCCGCTCAAAATGTTTTGCCAAAATTTTCGATATATCGGACCAATACTATTCTAACATGTGTGTGCTACTGGTGTATACTTATGAAGGAATCTCTTGAAATTTGGTACATGTATGTGAGCTACATTCTACTATAAAATTTTATAATAGCTGCTTCCTATGCTATGTATGTGTTTATTTCAATCTTAGTCGATCATCGAATGATGCAGCCAAAAATTGTTTCTTTATGAAATAGAAGTATATCTGAGGAAAACATCGAATACGCTACCATTACCAAAGAAATCCCGCAAAGTCACTTCGGCTATTCAATGTCGAAAACATGTACCGTTTTTTCTATGGCTGAAAATTCGTTTTTCTTCAACCCGGTAACCCCTGAGGAAGTCATTATTGTCATCAAATTCTTGAAAAATAAGAATTGCACTGGTATCGACAACATCTCAAAAAAACTTCTGAAATCTGTTGCTACTTCGATAGCTGAAAATCTAGTACACTTTATTAACTTTCCAATAACTGCCGGTAAATTTCCATCAATTTTGAAATTCTCAACCATTATTCCAATCCATAAAAAAATTACCCCGAGAACATACCTAATTATAGACCAATTTCAATTTGGAGTGTATTTCCGAAAGTTGTTGAAAAAAGAGTCTACAATAGAATACACAATTTTTTATCTGAATTTGAAATACTCTCCGAATACCGACACGATTTCCAAACAGAGAAATCAACTCAATCAGCAGTATGCACCCTAATTGAAAATATATACCGTGCGGTCCATAGATATGGAATAAATTAATTTTCAGCGTCATAATGTATTTGTTCGGAAAAACCTGAAACACATCGATTTCTATTGTCAATTTGACAATTTACAGAACGAAAATATTTCCTCCTCCTTGCACCCCCTTTGAATTATGAGCACCCCCTACAAATTGTGAATGAGGGTCGTGTGGCACCTTCTTCAAAAGGGATTTCCATTCTCTGTTCAGCAATATCAAGTTTTTCAAATTGGGTTCAATCATAACTGAGAAAATTTATTTTGAAAACGTAAAATTTTGATACTTTACGTAGAAAGAAGGAAATAATGTCACATATAATGTTCAAGAAGTACTTTTTAATTCATTTCACAATCAATTTGAATGTTCAAAATGACCACTATTCACTTCTTGACAATAAGCAAACCGATTTTGGAATTCTCGAACAACATTTTGTAGGACCTCAGGGGTTATGTTGTGGATTTCTTTCGTTATCTTAACTTCCAAATCTGCAATATTGTCTGGTCTATGGAAATAAACTATCGATTCCAAATAACCACATAAGAAGTAATCGGGAGGAGTCAAATCGGGGGATCTAGGCAGCCATTCAATCGTTTCATGTCTTCCAATCAACCTATTGGGAAAAATTTCGTTCAAATAATCTCTAACAATACGTTTGTTATGCGGTAGAGCTTCGTTTCGTTGGCACTAAATTGATCTATCTATTTCAATTGGATCATTAACATCAGGAAAAAGTCTTTTTGATGTAGGCTCTAAAAAGTTCATCAAAAAATCTAGTTAAACCTCACCATTAACTACAAAAAAATAAGGGCCAATAATTTTGTTGTTCATGATACCAGCTCAAACGTTCACTTTTTTAGGATATTGTGTATGAGCCTCACATATTCAATGAGGATTTTTTCTGCTCGAATATCTATAGTTTTGTCTATTGACCGTTCCATTTGGATGAAAAGTGGCTTCATCAGAAAAAACAATTTTGTTTATGAACTGTAAATCTGTTTCCATTCTGACCATTATCAGTTCACAGAATTGTTGCCTTCTTTCAGGATCATCCTCATATAATTCCTGAACCAACTCTATATGGATGGTACTTTTCTCAATGTAAAGCTCTCAATATCGATGATTTACTTACATCATTGTCGGCGGCAAGTTGTCTACTTGTCACATGCGGATTTTCCTCAATCGCTAACAGTACATCTTACTTTTTTTCCTCATCCAATTTAACATTTCGACCTGGTTTTTGAATGGTTTCTACATGTCCAGTTTCACGAAATTCCATTTCTTTTTGCCAACTGTGGACTGTGAGACGTGTTGACCAGGGTGTTTATTATCAAACATTTCACAAACTTCTTTCTCAGTTCTTGTTTTATAACCGCATCCAATCATAATTGAAATGTCTATTCTTTCAGTTTTGGATAAATGAGTCATAGTTAAATCAAATACTCGCACAAATATTTTTCGATAAACTGACATGTCTCAGAATCTTTTAAGAATCAAAATAACAGTAGTCTACTAGATTGACATTACATTATTTATGTGGGTTTTGTGAATAATTTTTTGTTGAATTTTTCCTGACGTTTAGCAAAATAGATGAGAAAATACCTGATAATTTCTTATAGGGTTATTTGAATTCAAAAGTAAATTTCAATAGACCAGGCAATATTGCAGATTTAGAAGTTAGGATAACAGAGGAAATTGACAACATAACTCCTGAGGTCCCACAAAATGTTGTACGAGTATTCCAAGATCGACTTGCTTATTGTCAAGGAGTGAATGGTGGTCATTTTGAACATTAAATTTAATTGAAAATGAATTGAAAAATATTTCCTAAACATTATGTGACATAATTTCCTTCAATCTACGTGAAGTTGCAACACCCCTTACTTTTGAACCCCAGATTTTAAATTATATGATTCAAATTTAACAAGGTGAAATGACTTTGCCGATAGGCTGCTCAGATGGATACGGTTAGGCCGTGAGTAAGGTTCAATTAATGACTTCTCCTAGTTAATCAAATTTGGCCACTAAAAAAATTATACATTAATTAACTTGACTAGTTCAAGAGTTGGGCGCCAGACTTGCTAAAGACAAAAGTCAAAGATAAATAAAATTAAATAAATGTTACCTAGCTTGTATGGGAAGGCAAATAAATATGCAATAAATCAACTTAACAAATTTATTCCAGTTGGAATCAAAATTATTGAACAAGATATATAAAAAATTAACAAATACTAGAAGAGTATTGAACTTCTCTTAAAAGAATGGAAAAATTACATAAAAAAACCAGTATTTTTGACTCTGATCAAAATTCGAACATTTACACCTATGATTCCTCCAGTTGTTGGTGCCACGAATATACCTTCGGAGATCTTGAGCGAGATAGATGAAGGCTAGTTTCTTGAAGCTGGTCTCAGCGGTTCTAGGAGGAACTTGGTTTCAGCGGTTACGATGAAGATGGTCTTGGGTGGTTCGATAGTTGATTTCAGACCCCCTTATCGGCGTGAATTTAGTTGATCTTCACGGACCAGTGCTGATATTGATGTGCTGTAAGACCTCCCAGGCTACTAGTCCTTCCGTCTCCGTAGATGGGTTCCCTCCGTGGTATATATCATGCGAAGAAGATGATAGGAATCAAAATATTTACAAAAAGGGGAGAACGAAGGATATCCTTTGAACCTCAAGTTTTATGTTTCAAATTTTAATCGAGAGTCAAAAGATAGATGCAAATGATAGCATACAATGAAAATCTCAGTCTATATAAAAGACTGGAAAGTTACAGTGAAAGAACAAAGATAATAAATAGCAATCCAATCTGCTATTCTGGAGTTAAATTTATAAGTTAATTTTAATAATTTAAAAAATATTAAAAATGAACAAAATTTAAAACCAAACAAAACAAACCTTACCCAAAACGTTATGTTCAAATTCAGTTGAGTTTTGAAACAAGTAAGTTTTGATAAGGTGATTTTATGTACCAGAAGGGTAAAAAAATTTAATAAGGAAAGGTATTCCAAAAGAAATATAAAACTTTCCTTGAAATTTTACCAGAGAAAAAATATAGTATTTTAAAGCAAAATACTATAAAATTGCCAGAGAAAAAATCTACTATTTTAAAGCAAAATATTTAAAGGTTGCCAGTACAAAAATATACTATTTTAAAGCAAATGCCAAAGGAAAATATAGCGTTATAACCAAAATACTCTAGTAAGCTACAAAAAAATATAGGGTTTCTGAACCAAGATAATAATCAGAGTAAAAGTATACTCTTCAGCCAAGATAAGAAGAGAGAGACACACGTCTTTCAGTGAGCACGACTCTCTCAGATGGAGATAAAGTGAAATAATTCTTTTTATTGAAGAATTTCCAGAGATAAACCGAAGAGGGAGACCACACGTCTTTCAATGGGCACAACTCTCTTTGGAAAAGATAATGTTAAATAATTCTTTTAATTGAAGAATTTTTAAAGATAACTGGAGAGGAAGACCTCACGTCTTCCAGTGGGCACAACTCTCTTAGATAAAGATAATTTTGAAATAGGACGGCAATTCCCTTTTCAAATCGATAAACAGGTAATTCTCAAAAATTTTGTGAATCTCCCTGCTCTTGGCGACAAGGTAGTAACTGAAGTGAATTGACTCTGCAACGATCAAAAATCAAATAAGCTACACTGGGAATTGAATGGAGTAATAGATATAAGAAATTTATTAAACGGAAATCAACTTTACGCTTGAGGCATATATTGAATCGAATCGAGTGTTCTGAGACTGTTAGGCCAAAGGTACAACTCTCTCCATAAGCAATTATTTCTCAAGAGAAAAGAAAATTACTTTCATAAACATATAGTTATGAAATAAAGAAAATTGCTTACCGTCCTATTAGTCACTCCAAACAATCAAATACGCCCTTCGCTTCAATCAGAATCCTTGGAACAATCCACTGGTAGTATGAGGGGAGTAAGCTCTAGTCCATTTGAGATTACCAATTACTTGGTACCTAAAAAATGCAAAAGCGTAGAACTGATTTCCAATGAAAAAAATCAGTTCCCAATATTCGGAACAGATGTTACGTTAGCCACAATATGTAGTATGAATGATTTGTCAAAATGGCCGAAATATCTATATTTAACCTTCAAAAATTACCATGCGGTATATCCAAGAATTCTAATATTACAAGCCTAAGGAAAAAGAAGAAAATGCTAATCAGCTACAACATTAATTGAAAGATAAAGAGAATAATATTACTCAATTAAACTCCAGCAGTGAAACTCATTTAACATATAGATCATACAAATCAAAGCCAACTCACTCAGTATACCTGCCTATCTCGACGTTCCATTCAAGAAAGAGGACGATTATCCTTTCCGTTCGACGAAATCACAGTTCACCTCTTTTTCATTCTCGGTTTCTTTTTTATTATAAAAACACTTATAAAAAAGGAACAACAGCTCGACAACATTGCCACGAAAACAAAATTCGTCCAATATGACAGAATACGAACTCATGATCACGAGTCCAAAGACGATAATGATGGCGCTGTCCCATAGTTCACGATCGGCCGTGACTGATGACCCGTTCCACCGTAAGATAACCGGAATAGTTATGAGAAATTGATTATGTATAAGGAAGTAACGAAAAATTCGTTACAAAGTAAAGAAACTTTATATTTTCAAAATACATTTCCTCAGTTACGATTACACCAAATTTGAAAAACTTAATATTGCTTAACGGAGAATGAAAATCCCTTCCGAACAAGGAGCCACAAGATCCCCTTCTCATTTGAAATTTTCGAGGGGGTGCTCATAATTCAGTGGGGGTGCAAGAAGAGGATATTATTCTTATACTGTGAATTGTCAAATTGACAATAGAAATCCACATGTTTCAGGTTTTCCTAAACAAATACATAATAACGCTGAAAATGAATCTATTCCATACCTATGGACCGCCCTGTATACTCATCTATATAACGGTGAACATGTTGCAGGACTCTTTTTCTATTTGTCCACCGCTTTTGACTCCATTAACTTGGAATTCATTGAACGTAAGATGTATAACGTGGGATTCAGAAGAGTTTTTTTAGATTGGATGTGTGATTTTTTCGATCATCTGCAAACGTTCCTGAAAGTAGGGAATAGTTTTTCTGATGAATATTGTTTGCACATAGGTGTTCCGCAGGGCTAATTATTGGAACCATTAATATTTTCATTGTTCATTAGTGATATGCCTCAACACATCAATACTGAATTACTAGCACTATTTACCGACGGAACCTCATTAGTAGTAACAGATCGCATCCGTGAAGAATCCACCGAACAAATAATGGAAAGTTTCAATAGTTGGTGCGAGCAAAATTGCTTGATTTTGAATATTTCCAAAACTGAATGTATATATTTTACTTCTCAACATAGCCCAAATATCTTACAATTCAATCAGAATGGAAGAAATATTGTTTCCACTGAATGCCCTGAACATCTAGGTATATATGTTGATCAAAACTTGAGTTTTAAGGATCATAACAACATGCTCAGTAAAAATTGAATAAATCCAGATTCGCAATCTCACGAATGAAGTCCTCAATGCCGATTGACTAGTGGTTGACGGTAAATTATAGTCTGGTCTGCAGTCATATGTTTCATAACCAGTATTTTAATTTAGTGGTGATCCTTTCTAGGAGTATAGCGACTTTTTCAGAGTGTTCATTTTATTTTTGACGAAGTATCAATCGAAAACTTTCATGAGATTATGTTCTTTGATTTTTTTTTATAAGAAAGTGATCTTTTCACATTTCTATTTAGTACTGGTGACCCGACAGACGTGTCCTGTCCATATTTCTATATTCCCTGAAATATTTTTCATGAAAACTATCGTCGGCGTGGAATTTCTTATTTCCTGTGTTTTTCTTTGCGTTGTTACATTCAGGTTATGCTTTTGACTCTGCCCGCTTCTCGTTATCCTGTTTTTTTCGGTATTTCGTTTTTCTGTTATCCTTTCTTCACGTTCCCGTCACCAATGAGGTGACGGGAGTCCCAACTTCCCGTTACCCCATTTTCCCCTCATTACGTCATCCTATTTTCCCCCTTGCCCGTTTTCCCCTTTTATCATACATCCATTTATATATATATATATATATATATATATATATATATATATATATATATATATATATATATATATATATATATATTCATATTGAAAACTTTCAAGATTTTTTCAATATAGCTCCTTTGATGTAGATGAAAAATGCCATTTTTCTCTCTTTCACCTTCAATACCTAGAAAATACTTTAAATTTCCGAGCATTTTTATTTTGAAATTATTTGCCAATAGTTTCTGTACTTCTTGTTCATCTTTTTCAGAATCAGCAGCCAAAATAATATCGTCCACATATATGAGGAAGTAAATGAATCTGTCATATATTTTCTTTGGAAATAAACATGGATCTGCAACGCCCCTTCTGGAACCATCATTCTTCAGTACTTCGGATATTTTTTCATTCCACACTCTAGCTGATTGTTTCAACCCATGAATATTCTTCTTTGATTTGCATACCAGCTGGAGGTTTTCTCTATCCTCGAATCCTTCCGGTTGATACATGCATATAGTTTTTTTTAAGTCTCCATTTAGGTATGCGGTTTTTTCATCTAGGTGTTTGACTATCTTGTTCTCTAATCCACTCATCGTAAGTAGTGCTCTGACTGCTTGTTTCACGACTGAAGCGAATACTTGATCATAATCTTCTCCATATTTCTGTGAGAATCCTCTCGCTACAAGTCTTGTCCTATATCTGATGGTTCCGTTACTCGGATCAGATTTTATTTTGTATATCCATTTACAGTCAACTATCCGTTTGTCTCCTGGACATTTCACCAATTCCCATGCTTGGCATTCTCGCATAGATTCTATTCCATCTTCCATGGCTTTCATCCATTTTCTTCTATTTCTCATTTCCATGGCTTCTTCAAATGTCTTAGGTTCATCATATTCTTCTAGTTTCAAGTAGTTTTTTATCTCCACCTCCTTCTTTTCATCAGCTCCTTGTGTTTTTAAATCTTCATCAGATTCAACCGTTTCATCACAGTTCATTTGATTTTCTGTTTCTTCCTGTTCCAATTTTCCGTCTGTATTATTTTCCTTCCCTCCTTGGTTTGAAATGTTCATTATCACTTCTTTTGCTTCGTCATCTTTTCCATTCAATTTATCATTTTCGATGAATCTTACATTTCTGTTTATTGTTATTCTACATGTTCCTATATCTGACAATCTATATGCTTTCAACTCTTCGCTGTATCCTACAAATTTCATTTTTCTTGATTTATCATAAAATTTTCTTCTTGTCTCATTTGAAATAAAGACATGAACATCACATCCAAATATTCTAGTGTGTCATAAATTTGGTTTTTTATCATTCCATAGTTCAAATGGTGTTTTCTGAGAAGCTTTTGTGGGAAGTCGATTTTGAATATAATTGGCTGTCATAACGGCTTCTCCCCAAAATTTATTGTCTAGTGATGATTCCAGAAGCATACATTTTGCCATTTCAGTAGGATATCGTTTCTTATGGTGCTGTTATTTCATGACGTATCCCCCTTTTCTTGAGGTATTCTATCATTGAGTTTGACGTGTATTCTCCTCCATTATCACTTATCAATATTTTTATGTTTTTGTTAAATTTTGTTTTCAATATTTTGTTGAATTCTTGAAATTTTTCGAAAACCTCATGTTTCTGTTTCAGTAAATAAACATGTGAATATCTGCTATAATCATCTATGAACGTTAAAACGTATCTACTTCCTCTTGGAGTACTGGTTTTCATTGGACCACATAAGTCTGGATGAATCAAATCTAGAATACTGTTTGTTCTATTTTCTGATAATTTCGGAATACTTTTTCGTCATTTTTCCTCGAATGCATACTTCACTTAGTATCTTTTGTTCGATGCCTATAATTTGAATGTCATTTACGAGTTTCTTCTTTTCCAATAAATTGATACTTTGTATATCTCTATGTCCTAGTCTTCTATGTAGTAAATCAATATCACATCTAACTGTGTTTTGTTGTGTTAACATGATTTTATTGACCGTCTTCAGTTCATTCAAATATGCTTTTGCAATCAGGATATTCACTTACGAATCTTTCGGAAATTATTAATCCATTTATATATATAGCGTACTATTTCTGTGAGCTCAATCAGTTCTTTTCCCAAATCTTGTATGTATTCATTGTCACGAATACACTACTTCCACAGCAACAATATGTACAGTGGTAACAACAGCAAGCTGGTGAGTACCTCACCCTACCCCACACTATGGGGATCCGGATACGCTGGATCAACGCGCTAGGTTATACTGCTACCGAATCATTTCAGCCACGGTGGGTCCGCCTGATGAGGCTACTGGCTCTGGAATGTCAGTACCCGAGCGAGTAAATGCGCCGCTCCCCGCCAAGTTAGCAAGGAATACAATCATCAGTGCCCATAGATAAAGGACTTTCCCATCTCTACCGAATATGGAATGCTTTTCATTGGTCAACTATCTATCACCCTGCCCCCAGAGTCCAACACCATGTCCAGAATTCCAATATCAGCAAGATTTTTCTTGCATCAACCATATCCGCCGCTCACTTTCTTTCGAAAGCTACTGGGTATGCAACCATGTTAACTGAGAGGGGACATGGACTTTACCCAGCTATGTCTGGGATCGTCACAAGTATTACCCCCCGTCGGCCTAGACACATGGCGGGCCTAGGCCCCACACTTCTTCCTCAGTTGATTTTATGGAAAATTGAATAGATAAATTTTGATTAGCAAGGGATTAATTTTCTGAAGAGAAGGACGTCATATTAAGTATAGTTTGATACTCTCAATTAGTATTACCATAACAGGTAAGTGATGAGATAAGGAAAATTTGTGTTGTGGTTATCTACCTGAAAGAGCACAAAAATAAACAAATATATAATGACAACATAAACGACTCCAAAACCCAGTTCTCTGTGAGTTTTATGAAACGTTAGATAATTATATCATTTTCTACATTTTTCCAATATTCAATAGTTTTCGAGTCAATTTCAAATACTTCGAAGAACTCTGGAAATTTGACAGTCTGTTGGGATCGGAGATGTGTATTCGTGTTGTATCTGTCATATTTTTGTTGCTGTAATGGAACACCATCTTTTATTATCATATCATCCATGACTGGTCCACAGCAATTATGAATTTTTTTCATGTGTAGTTATACATATAATGGAAGTGAAGGAAGACATCACCTAATGGGCTAATCATTTGGAGACATCAGAAAATACTTAATTTAGGGAACAAAACTGATTAATTACAATGAAAGGATTAATCAAATTATTTCATTTATATAACCATAATTGATTATTATTAGGATTATTTACTATTATACTAATTATATATCAATGATGACGAGATATTGTTCGAGAAAGAACATACAGGGTTTAATACTATAAAAGTAACTTTAGGATTAGGTACGATGAGGAATAATTTTAGTTTCTTTTTATTCCCTTTTTTTTGAGGATTTTTCCATAATTCATTACAGAAATAAAATAATTAATAAAAAACCTTTTTAAAGACAAGCTTTTATTCGAATGCACTAAAAAGTAAAAAATAATTGCTTTGGATGCGTGACGAAGGTTATTCCGTGACTTATAGATTTAATTCAATACGTACCCCCTAACCTATGCATTTTTTTAAAGCAACGTTAATATGAGGCTTTTTTTTCTGAGCGATCTAGTCCTTCAATGATGAGACTATCTAGAGATCAACACATTCGCCATCTTGGAGTTGCCATCTTCAATTTATGAATTTCAACTAAAAATCAATAATCTTCGACTTAATTCGTAATCTCCGACCCCAAACACTCCGACATACCAATTTTAAATCGAATCGGGCCGACATTGACTCCGAAAACCCCCTCACACTAATATTGAATAGAATCGGACCATAATTACAAAACTCTTTCACTATTTTGGAGCCGCCATCTTGAATTCATAAATTTTTTTGAATCAAATCGTACCATACTCACAAAACTTTCCGTCATCCAATTGTTGAATCGAACAACCTAATAAAAAACTTATCCGCCATCTTGATTTTTTTTATTTTGACAGAAATTTCACATTTTCCGTCCCTGAAAACCCCCACATACCAATTTTGAATCAAATCGTACCATGATCACAAAACTTGTCCGTCATCTTGATGCCGTCATTTTTGTTTTTTTTGCCAACGAAAATTTCATAATGCATTGTCACCGGAATTATGATCACCTGCCGAATTTCAGCTCAATCGGAAGTCGCAAGTGTTCCAAAAATGGATTACAAATTTTGAGCCGGAAAGAATGACAGCATATGAACGAAGCGAGTTAAATAAAAATGTGTAATAAAACATGGCAACAGCGCTGATGCCGTATCGGCTGATATGAAAGATGTAATGCAAATTGGACGCAGTATCATACTAAATATGAAAACAAATTATTCACCGGACGTGATAATGATATGATGGTGAAAGGACGCAATATCATATAAGAATACTTTTTTTATTTTTGAAGTTTTTGATAATCTGAAACCAGCTTTGAGAAGGATTTTTTGTGTAGAACCAGTATACTCTATCAGAATTGACCTAGATAGCGTATTTCTGGTGGACGCAGTAACGTACGCTTCCTGAAAGGACGCAGTATTGTAGGCAAGATGTATATATATATATATATATATATATATATATATATATATATATATATATATATATATATATATATATATATATATATATATATATATATAGTATACATATATATATATATGTATACATATATATATATATATATATATATATATATATATATATATATATATATATATATATTTTATGATCTCAATTCATTTTTGTCATATAGATGATGATTCCCAGGTAGGTGGTGGAAAAAACATATTTCAAAAATAAAAACTTTTTTCCGATTATTAGTCTCATTCTACAAGAAAGACAGAACCTTCTCATTGAAATATCTCCAAACAAACAAACAAACAGTATCATTGAATTCCCTATAGAGTAGAGAGGATTTCCATTTCTCTCCGACTTTCTGCTTTCTGTTACTACACAGCAATCTCAGCAGCACAACCCAACTGGGAAACACTCCAGGGAAAACAGTTTTTTCAATCCACAAAACAGCAGTTTACCAACTCGTTGTTTTGTTCCACGTTCCGAGATATTTCGCCTTTCTGCATGCTACAGACACTGCCATATTAATTATTAATTTGGCAATACAAAACAGACACCGGGGCCTGGGAAATGCTCTCGAAAGTTGAATAGAAACCGGTGAACTCGATTTCTTGCCCTCGGATGCGAACCAGGATATTTGATCAAGAGGAATTCTTTTTCATTTAAAGGTTAATCGTTAAAAAAACATAACTAGTTATCGGAAAATTAGGTATACTGGGTGTTATGTAATAAGTGTCCGATAATTAACAGGACGGTTCCCCAGTTATTTATAAGGTGAAAAGTTCATATGAGTATGGGTCCGCAAAGCCTTCATTTTTGATAAACAAGGTGATAAAAATTCATTTCTATTTTGGATTTTCGTAAATAATTGATATTTGAACGAAAATTGGTATTTGAGGATTTTTCTATATGAGAAATTCAAATTTTATCTCAGTTTGGCCCTCAATTGTAGGGGGCGCCGCCTACAGGTCTTTGTCTCTTTTGGGGAGTCAACTTTATCGTGCATGTATGTATCACATTTTCTAGAAGAAAAGTCCCTTCCTCTATCATTTCTACGTGACTCTTCTTCTCATTGATTCGCGAACTCTTCGAAAATGAAAGTTACAAGTAGGCTAGTAAGTTCATTCCATTGTTTTCTTTGTGCTGTCATGTCAAAAGTAATATCTTGACGCATAGTAAAATAGTTTCATTTATTATTATTGTGATTATTTGCTGAAAGATGGTGAACTTCACCAATGCAGAGAATGCTGACATACATTTTACATACGGACTTGCTAACGGAAATGCATATGAGGCTAGACGTTTGTATAAGGAGCGTTATCAAAAACCGCAAAACTCCTACTCCAAAAACATTTTCAAGAATTCACGCTTGGTTAAGGAGAACAGGAAGTATTGACGAAGCTCATCTGTTGGGTGCACATCGGACGGTAAGAATTCCAGAAACCGGGAAACCAGTTCTTACTCTGGTGAGAGAACACCCGGAAACAAGCCCCAGAAGAATAGCGCTGACGTTAAACATTTCTCATGTTCTGGCATGGAAAATTTCAATTGATAATTTGTTATATCCCTACCATATTCAAAGAGTTTGGGCACTACTTCCTCATGACTTTCCGTATCGTTGGTTTCTGAAATGCCTTATTCACACTCCTTTATTTTAAAATCAAATCTTGTTTACCGACGAAGCAAATTTCTCACGCAACGCTTTACGCAATTTTCACAACAATCATTTGTGGTCAGAGAAAAACCTCCATGCGATATGGAAATCACATTTCCAAGAACAGTTGTCTCTTAACGTGTGGGCAGGAATCCTTGGGGATT
>JAFIRS010004614.1:0-80456 GCA_018342105.1 Gonioctena quinquepunctata
ATCGATAAAAGGGGTCTTCGACTTATAGTAAGCCAATGGATTTGTTTCACTTTCGCCAAATTGATCGGTTTTTACATGTCATCCGCTAAGTAATTTAAATACGCCTATCAACCTCCCAACAGGATTGAGTACTCAACAACCCCACCGGAAAGATCATCACTTTGGCCCAAAAGGAGAAATTAGGCCACACTCCCACAAAGAAGGAGGGTTCAATTGCCCCACCAGAATTGATATGATTGAATAAGGGAGAGCTTGAAAATTGCTCAGCACTGTGTAACGAGTTCAGAGCTACCAAAGGGTCTTTTTATGGCGACTTCTGGTAGATGAAGTACAAGGAGACCTCGAAGCGCAGGGGCACAATGTCTGCCAACCCTCGCAATAGTTTCCTCTACCGGCAGAAAAAAACTATCGAAACTCCGCCAGCCTATATGACGGTGAAATGCCATTTCCAAGAGCAAATTGGATATCTAGGAGTACCTGGTTAGAAAAAATCATTGAGCTTCAATCTAGAGAAAATGATAAGCAAAGCCAGAAGATCCTTCTCGAATCTCGAGGATCTGCGGTCAATCTTGGGGAATGGAACTTAAACAAATATACTGGATATATCACACTGTGATTATCCCAATGATCTCGTAATACGCGGTGGATTGGTAGATCAAGTGGCTCCAATGAACCGGAGTAGCAAAACTGACTAGTCTCCAGAAGTTAGCATGGCTGATCATTACGTTACCCTTCACACCGACAGCGGCCATGGGAATACTTCTCTCCATATTCTCGTAGAAGCCAGAAAAATCGAGTTCTGTCGGCGAAAACCAAGTAATTGTGGTATCATTCGGCTATGATGAGTGGTATTAAAATCCCCACATCCTGGGCTTGATATAAGACCGAAATACTATTCGGAAGAGAAAGAGAAAGAGAGAAAGAGAGAGAGAGAGAGAGAGAGAGAGAAAGGGAGATAGATGATTGGTCAGGCAAGAATACAGATCTGACTAGAAGCGGCTATGCTTCATATACCGACGGCTCCAAAACCAACACGGGTATTGGAATATTTGAGGGAAGGCTCAGAATTGAAACCTCGTCAATGTTACTTCCATCTTCCAGGTAGAGGTTTTTGTCATAGTTAAGCGCGTTAGTGCTGGAAGGCGAATCAGACGTGAATAAACTATGTATCTTCGTAGCCCTGGAAAGAGTCAGGCGACTGATATTTGGACTCCACCAACTGGAGCCTACGGATTTCAATGATATCTCACCACAAATACCCCCAAACTTAATCAAAAGAATAATATTGTATGGTGAATTATTACCATGAGTTATGAGTCTCAGCGATGTTAAACAAGTGACCATTTGTAGTATTTTTGATTGGCGGTTGATGTCAGCTTCCCGTCCTTGTCAATAGAATGGAAAAATTATATGAAATATCATGAAAAACTATTTCGACTTCAGGTGATCGCTTAGCGAAAATACATGGAAACAGTTACAGAGTTGTTTAATATCAAATTATATAATATTCCCCACCATGGTATTTCATATCAATTAATTTCCAAAAAACTATGTTTGAATAGTGCGGTATCTCATCATATATTTAATCTCAAGTTTCCTCAAAATATTCATAGAGATTCTCACCATTGCATTGTGAAGACGTTATCAAAGGCGGCTCGTAACTCCTGCTGCCATCTTTTGGCTGCGTTCTGAAGCGATCTAGATGTCTTCGACAGGCGAGAGGTAGTCTATCCTCAACAACTCTCGGAATACAGCCATGTCCACAGATAATCCTCTGTGTCTGCGAAATAACAATCGGGAACACCTTCCACAAGGTAAATCATGAGTTTCAAGGCGTCACTCTCACATCTTTCTGTTACTTGAAGAATAAGAGCTGCAAGCATGTTGAAGCCTTGGCAATAACCTACGAAAAAAAATATTTCTATTATACTCAGTCATTCTGTACTGGCTAATGAATGTAGTCAATTACCACCAGCTTATATTCTGAATAGTATATTATACAATAAAGTTGAGAAAGATACTGTTTTATCCCAAACGCCAAGTTTAAATCGAGCGGAGCGACAAGTAATTTAAGTTGCATGGGCTATAATAATATTTATTTATATTATTTCATTCACTATTAGCAACAGAAACTGTTTTTCAATACTTGTGCTCCCACAACATTCATATTGTCAAATATGGAATGTTATCATATTCATTTTTAACCGACGAAACCGAAAAGGAGGAGGTTCTCTATTCGACGCGTATATTTTTTCATTTTTTTTCATGTATGATCACGCACAACTTTTCACAAAGCGGTTCGATTCCGATGATTCTTCTTTCATTGGATAAGGTGTACTTCGAAATTGGTCCCATTTCAATTTGAACAACAAAATTCATCCTTAAGGGTAGCAAAATGGAGGATATTGATCGTTCACCCTCTGAATTTTGGTCCGTTAACCGATTCTATCAGGCATAACATTGTAGTGGGTTTTCCGTTTGGATGTTATTTCTTTTTTAGAAAGGGAATACCTCATAATTGATCATATTCCAATTTCGAATGAAATGATCCACCCCTATGGGTAGAAAAATAGGGGATTATTGATTTTTCGCTTGTTACCTTTGGCACACTTATGTAGATGATATTGACAGACCCTCCTACATCCGTCAAAATGATTCCATTCTATGGAAGGATGGAATCATATACGAAGTGATGAAATCAACTAACCAGAACTTTCAAAATTAATTTATATTATATAACAATAAATAGTTAAAATAGTAAGTAAGTAAGTAAGTATTTTGGAAGTAATCAAAAATTGAGTAGGTAGTAATTAAAAGATTTCAGCAACAAAAAATTGAAAAATAAAAACTTTTTAACAAAAAATTAAACCGACGAAAAAATCAACTGAAAAGCAAAAAATTAAATAAACCTTCTTAGTCTAAATGATAATTGAGCTCCTAAACTAATGTGAGTAACTGATTTTGAGTCGGCGCCAAAAACTATCAATTGAATTTAAACGTAAAATGATGGCAGCAGATGCACGGCTGCGTTTTGATTACTTCTTTCAAAGTAATATAATGATCTTCGATAATTGTTTGTTTGGCGCCGACTCAAAATCAGTTACTCACATTAGTTTAGGTGATCAATTATCATTCAGACTACGAAGGTTCATTTTAATTTTTGCTTTTCAGTTGAATTTTTCGTCGGTTTAATTTTTTGTTAAAAAGTTTTTATACATTATTTATTAGTCCATCAGATATAACACCCAGTACATCAGAATAACCTTCCGTTGCCTCACATCAATAATCAAAGTTCAATGTGAGTTAAGTGGATTATTGCTGACTACACAAAATGAGGGGGTGAGAAGCCAAGAGGTATAAGAGACAACTCCATCATTTTGTAAAAACGCAATTTGAAGTAAAATCATTCTGATAAATTCCCTGAAGCTCTCCGTCCGTATACCTGATGCTTTTGTAGCTGTTTGTTATTCATCTCATATGTATGCCTTATTTTAGTTAAATCCGCACGTCTATGCGTGATCAGTTGTTCTTCGTCGATATAGCGGCAATGTCACTCCTGTCAAGTGAGAATTGACTCTGAATATATACTCCTGTCAACGTAAGAAATAAAAAAGGATAAGTTAACACAACGTGGAGTGCTGTCTTATTCAAAACCTCATTTTTGGAAACGAGTTACCACAACTCGTCGATCAAACCAACGCGGACGAACGTCCCAAAATTACATGGTCCTAACGAGCCGCATCGAAATATTAGCCGAGACGTAGCAGTGAAACGAGCCGCCTAGCATCAAGCGAATTCAGCGCCCTACCAGTGCAGTGAGTCACCCTCATCTTTCCTCTCACATCATCTTATTCCAATATTTATTGCTTTATTTGGAGAGTTGCGGTGTGTGAACGTTTGAATCTCTTATTTATAAGAATGGCAGATCTAAATGCACTGAAATTGAAAAGAGGCCAAATTAAAGCTAGGGTCACCCGATTTCAAAGTTTTTTGATCGCTCTCAACCCGGAAACGAATGATATAAATGAATTGAAAACTAGGTTAGAATCACACGAGTCACTGTCAGAGCAATTTAAATCGATTCAAAATGAAATTGAAGCGATAGATAACGTTACTCAGGAGCAAGAACGGGAGATGTTTGAACATTCGTACTTCAAGACTATTGCTCAAGCGAAAAGCATAATTATATCGGAATTCAATAAACTCGAAGCTCAAAATATACAGACCACAAATTCGTCCTCTAGCCAAGGAGAAAACGGTGTTCATGTTGATAGTATTAATGATGATAATAATGCACAAGCGCAAGGTCGCGCTAAATTGCCACAACTAAGTCTACCCGATTTTTACGATCATTATAATCAATGGATGGCTTTTAGGGACACCTTCAACACATTAATCAACGACAATAAATCGTTATCAGACATACAAAAATTCCATTATTTGCATTCGTGTGTAAAATGCGAATTATTATTTATATTTTTATTATTATTTTTATTATTTTATTTATATTTTTATTATTTATTTTTATATTATTTATATTATTTTAAAATTCGAATTATTCTATAGCCTGGACTATGCTGAAAGAACGCTTCGAGAATAACAAACTCATAATACATACTCACATCAAAGCAATTTTTGAACTATATCCCGTAAAACTCGAGTCTCATGTATATCTAAGAAAGCTTCTCGACAACTTTAACAAAAATCTACGTGCCCTGAAGGCATTAAAGGAACCTATTGAAAAATGGGATACTCTTCTCATATTCATTTAATCATCGAAACTTGATCCCATTAGCAAAAGGGAATGGGAAGAAACAGCCAGTGATTCTCCGAAACTAGCGGAACCAACAAAAATTCTGACGAAACGCTGCCAATTACTAGAGACGATCGAAAATAAAACCAAGACTCCAAAACCGGGTGTATCGAACCACGAAGAAAAAACTCACTCGAACCACGAAGAAAAATCTCACTCTCACTTATCCATGCCAATAATATCTTGTTCTTTTTGCAAGCAACCTCATTTCAATTCGCAATGCGACAAATTCCAAAAAATGTCCATTCCCAGTAGATACGCAGAAGTAAAAAAACATAAGTTATGTTCTAATAGGCGTGACGAAAGATTTTGAAATACTCTTCCGTAATGTGGGTACACATTCACTATTTACGAAATGACCTTTATTTCGGTAATAAACTCAAGTTTAACGAAGTTTGAAGCCATTTTACTAATATTTTTTCAATAGTGCGCGAAAACAGCTCGCAGGTGTCATGGCGTCGGCTGTGACGTCACGCCTAGGTGAACATGTCATTGTGTCTATGCGTAGCGAAGAAAGTGAACAAAACATTGAATTAATTCGTGTGATAAAAATGAATTCCAAAGTTTATAATTGGTGTGCAGTACCGCAGTGTAAAAACACATCAATAAGAACACCCAACAAAGTGTTTGTACATGTTCCAAACAAGAAAATAATAAGAGATAAGTGGTTGAAGCTCGCAAGGCAAAACCCGAACGACGTAGTCACGAATTCGCCACTTTATTTATGTGAAGACCACTTTGATGTGAGTATGTAATCATATATTTATATTTCTCAAACTTAAAAATACTACTAGTACTAGTAGGTGCTTTTTAGTTACAGAAATTTACTCGTTTTAACGAGTATTAACTCCAAAATAGCAACTTACAAGCTGTGAGGGAGCTAACCTCAAAAATAAACAATTAGGCAATCCATACCACGTGACCCAATATGGCGGTTGTTGGCACACAAACCGATAATCGCCATAAGAATATAATTGTCAGTGTGTACCTTTGGCTTGTAAAAGTGTATTTTTGGTTATTTATACATTTTTTGCGTGAATGCATGCCCTGGGCCTTGCTTTGGAGGTGCAGTAGAATAGCGATCCTCCGGCTAGGCCCATACCTCTTATCTTGCCTTGGTAACCCCATGGTTCTCGAATAATTGATATATTTATATCGAGTTCCCTGAGCCCTCTGCATAGGCCGTGGAGGCCCTTACGTGTCGGATGTTGGCTTGCGAAAGTCTCAGGGGCTCGGAGGAGCAGGGGGAAGAGACCACCATTTTGATAGCCCAGTCATCCTGTCCCTCTGATTGTCTGGGGCTGCCAGGACTTCCTGTTACGTCCTGGTTCTCCGTTTCCTGACTAGACCCTGTCGAAAGACTGTCTTGGTCGACTTCCGTCAGGGTCACGTCCTCCGGGTCGAGGAAAGGTTCCGTTTCGGGGCCCTCCTCCACTGTGTGACACTTTGTCGCTGTGGGTTGTCTTTCGACCCCTGCAGCGGGTGTTGACTCATCTTTGACGGAGACTGTCGTCTCCATCGGTTGGTCCTTCGGGCCCTTGGTTGAAGGGTCTGCAGCAGAAGAAGGAGCATCCCAGCTGATCAGCGCCTTGGTTGCGCCGAAAAACAGCTCTGTTAGCCCTCCTGATACTGGCAACAGAATCGGTGTTCATCCCCACCACCAGGCTGAGGCCACGCTTCTCCTCTCTCCTGCTCCAGACCCTCCATTGTCGAGACAACAGTCCTGGGTTTTGCCTTTCTAGGGCATTGCAGATGTCCTGGTTGGGCGGTCTTATCGGGATCCGGATGACCGTTCTTAGGAGGCCGAACCTGTCCGGATCGACCGATATGAGATTGATGCCTTCCCAGGGCCTGATGTTAATCAGTTCACTGTGGAGTCATTCCCTCGTCTCTGCATTTGCTGCAGTGACCATCAATTGCCCCCTTCACAGCCGCGTTGAGGCGAACTGTATCGCGGGCGAGTTTGCGCCCGTTGGCGTACTAATGATTGCCATTATCACAGCATCGAGGAACTCTGTCAGCTGTTCCTTCATGAAGGCGACGTTGGTTTGGCACTCCCGAGAGACAACCAGCTGCAGAGCTTAGTTTCCTGATGTTGGCTTCGCGGACCAGTTGCACCCTGTCTCATTTGTTTGGGATCGAGGCGTGGTTGCATAGCCACACATATCATCGGGTGTGGAGCCGGGGGTTCTTGTCCTCTTTGTTGAATGTCGGGAGCCTTTCCCTTCGAGGGCTGAGCCTCCGGCTGTCCAGCCTTGGCTTCGAAGCCTTGGACGGGGGTTTTGATGTTCTCCTTAGCGGAGCCCTGATCGCCATCCCATCCACTCGCCCAGTGTTTGGCCGACTGACCCTTTTTTCAGAGCCAGTAGAGGTGGATGGTTGGGCAAGCGCAGCTGACGCTGCTGCCCGTCTCGCCTTCCTTTTTTTTCGTTTGTCCAACCCGCGGACGTTGGTTTTGACCTTCACCTTTTCAAAGATTCGGACGAGATCTGCCACATTCGAAGAGCACGGGCGATCCCCTAATGTGGCTGTGACTGGCGACGCAGATTCGGGTTTGGGCTGTTCCGGGTTCCCCAAATTGGGGTCCGTCGGAACGGGAATAGCGGACCACAAGGAGGAGCCCGCTTGGGGTGGAGGAGGGGTGGAGCCCATCTGCATGGGAGGGTAGGGAGTATTGGGGGACACGGAGAAGGAGCCTTCCAGCGATGTTGGGGAACTGGTGGCCCCTTCTGGGGGGCCCACCG
Source organism: Gonioctena quinquepunctata (assembly GCA_018342105.1). Classification (NCBI taxonomy): domain Eukaryota; kingdom Metazoa; phylum Arthropoda; class Insecta; order Coleoptera; family Chrysomelidae; genus Gonioctena; species Gonioctena quinquepunctata. Next base: position 7,558 of record JAFIRS010004614.1, read on the forward strand.
GGGTATGGGGATTGGGGATTGGAATAGTCAATGTAAATAGTTTGTGTTTTTCAGAAATTAGGTATGGCTAAAATAGTCATTGTGAATAGTGTGTATTCCAAAAATTTGGAAATTGATAGTTTTTCTGCGCATGCTCAATTCTGTCCTCAGACTTCATGAGAGGGCGAGATCAAGAAACCATACTTTGTAGGAAAGCAGTGTATATAATTAAGATCGAGTAAGGATTGGTGAAATGTTTTGTGTTCCTTGAAATAAAACCTTTGCAGACAATCATTTCAATATGATCCTCGAAGCTGTGATAAGCTGCAATTGTACGAGTTTTCGACGCGAGTTTTGCCCAGCAGGCAGTTGGCCATCCAAGTACTCACTGCGGTCGGCGTTATTTGACTTTCCAATAGATTTTTGTCAACCTGACAAACAGTACGTGCCTCTTTTATTTCGAGATTATAGTTTATGTTGTTCACAAGTCTGGATGAAGTTGATTTGTAAGCATTGGGTGACAAGTATTGGTTTGAATAGTAGACACTGAATCTTTCAAAATTTCCCTGTATTCATAATGGGTTAGCCTGGGGCGCAATTATTTTATAGAGTTTGAGATCATCAGCAAAAGATTGAGAGCTGAAAACAAGATCTAATACCAATGACGTACAGAAGGAACAAAGGAGGGTCTAGATTCTATATAATAGGGAGGTCAATATGGCTCTTCAGCTCTCCTTACCTCGACCTATGAGATCTTTTGTATATCACCCATTATCTATTCAAGACCCGGGATTTCTAGACTCCTTGTGGAGTGTATCAGTTTTCTGGAAGTTGAGTTCCTACTGAGGTCGTTGATGAAACCCTCTTGGAGTAACTTTTGGGCGCAAATTTCTATAGCATGGATTCCTGCTAGTAAAATTGCTGGGACTTTGTATAGAGATTCTGAGAAACTTAAACTGGGGCCCGTTACTCCCACTCCAGCCCCTTCGTACATCTTGGATCCATCAGTATACCAAACTGATGCACTCCTCTCTAGTTGAGGCCCGTTCATTGTGCATATATGGTGGTTATTTATGATCACTCCATAATGCTCTTCGAAGTCTTGCCTAGCTGGCATAATATCTGATGATTTGTAGCTGGATAATAATAATAGTAACTGTTGGGTTTTTGACAACCATACTGATGAGGCATAGGTTTGATGATTGTTTGATATGATCAGTGTATCATTTTCGGCTTCAAACCCCATATATTGCCAAATACACTGCGCACGTTCAGGTTGCCCTTGTACCCTTGCCCTTGCCCTTGAACAATTGTTCAGTACATCGCATTGGCTTCCATTTGATGGGTATGACTCAGACTCAGAGCAGAGTAGATCCGTGAACACAGGAGTTACTGAGCTTCATGATGGATTTCATTGAAAGTTTCAGAAAATTAGCACGCCACTTTCAATCTTTCATCTAATGCTACCAGAGTTTCTCAAATAAGAAGTACTGAATGTTACCAGTTGTAATATCACAAGAGAGTGGGAATGAAATGAAAATAATTCGACATATTTTCGAAAACTTGTTGCCAGGTAATAGACACGAGAGCCCAACGGGCTCGAGTGGCTATTGCCAAATGGCAACAAGTTTGAGAAAGAAATCTGTAGAACTTGTTTCTACTTTATCGAACTCTCGTGTGGTATTCTTTAGATTATTTGTTGATGTTACGATCATAAACACATTTCCTCGCACAATGATACAATGTTCTAAACCGATTTTGATTCATTTCTGACTTTTCATGCGAATTGATGACAGACAGACAAAGTTAGAAAAATATGTTGTCAGACAATAAAAACAAAATATCAAATTATTCCCGCGGCAATTTTCAGGTAGAATATCCTCAATATAATAATGTTTTATTGGCCAAAACGTACATGAATGATTTGAATTGAAAGTTTCCATTGATTTCTAGAAATTTCACAAAATAATCGTATTTATAATATTTTTTATCACCTTTGTGAATTGTTGAGAATTTCATTGAATTGATTGATATTAAGAAAATATATACCGTCTATAAGGTTCATTTTCTACTATTCACTTCGGATAAATGATACATTTCATATAGTTTCTCTTCATATATATGTATAATATTCGCCTTTATTTATTTACTACCTTTTTTTCAACTTTTGGTAGGTATATTGCTTATATTTTTGCGTATAGATTCATATCTTGAATTGTTTCAATTCACTTCTTTCATTCTATTTAATTGTGTCTCTATTTTTCTGAACTTTCACCCGCTCTATATCTTTTATATTCTACAATAGTTATTTCGTTTCTTCGCATTTCGATTTTGTTTTTGTTATCACTATGTTGTCATTCAACTTTGCCCATTTGAATGTTAGATCTTCATTCTCTAGTTTTGATTTGCTCTCACAATATATTTTAAAAGAAAAAAATAATATATTTGCTCCCACAGAAACATGGTTCTCCTCGGATATAAATTCCAATATGGTCAGAATCGACACGTTCAGCTACTACGCGCCGATAGAGATAGACGAGGTGGCGGAGTCGCTTTTTTCCTTCAAAATAATATGAAAGTTCAAATTATTCACTCTCAAATTAGCTCTCTTCCTGAGCAACTGTGGATTTCAACCACATTTCACGGCGAATCTTCACTTTCGGCGTTTTGTATCATCCTCCATCGATAGACGTAACTCAATGTGTCAACGAACTAGCAGACAGCGTAGCCAACCTGCTTCCTTCGAGTTATCTTTTCCCTGCAGCTTGCGATCTCAATATAGATTTGCTCGCTTTCAATTTTAGTCAATTGGTCGAAACTCCCACTCGAATTACGTTCTCAATCTCTTAGCTTGTTTGTTTCTGATGAAGAATAAGTGTATATAAGATTCATATGGCTGTACCTTAAGTTGATACCTTCCAGATATCACAAAAAGCCAAGTAACTTTTTTTCGTGATTTTCGCAAGTTTGATCATAACTTGATTTGTTCTGATTTTCGAACAATCAACTGCGGCGATATTCATCTGTTTGATAATGTTGATGATGATATATATATATATATATATATATATATATATATATGATAATAAAATAATCCACCTTCTTAAGAGACATGCACCTATTCAATTTAAAAGAGTAAGCAAACCTCCGGCCCCATGGATAACTCACAATATCAAAGAAATTATTACTCTCAGAGACCGAGCACTGACAAATTATAATATTTCTGTTTCACACAACTGGCGCAGTTCGTCGGGAGGAGAAAGCTTATCTCGATTTTATTCTCGCCAATGAAGATTCAAAAACCACATGGAGTACTTTGAGATCTCTATATCGGGAAAAAACAAAGTCCAGAAATTCCAAACAATCTGAAAAATGTTAATCGCCTAAATGAACATTTCAATTTAGTATCCCAACCTGATCGATCTGCCAGGTAAGTCTCAATACTGAACCGTTACCCAAACCCACAAGAATCAGAAAATCATTTTCATTTCACCACTGTCTCTAGCCAAATGGTACAATAATGTATGAGAGTAAAAAGATATGTAACAATTTGCCACCCTGTTTGAGAGAAATTTCCAAACACCATATTTTTCGAAAAAAAGTCAAAGAAATACTTTTGCTCAAATCCTATTATTCCCTACAGGAGTTTAACGATGATGCTCGCTTTCTTGTATTGTGATACATTTTTGTATTGTGAAAAATCTTATATTGTGATACATTTTTGTATTTGTCAACTTGTTTTATGTACTAGAATACTATTTCCAAATTTAATTATACATATATTCACTTCAGATTATAGAAAGCTATGTACATAATAATATTTTTACGATGATGCTCACTTTCTTGTGTTGTGATAAATTTTTGTATTTGTCAACTTGGGTTAGGTAGAATACTATTTGTCAAATTTAATTATATACCCACTTTAGATTATAGAAAAGTTTTGTCAATAAGGATATTTTTTCTTGGACAATAAAGTATATTGATTGATTGATTACTATCTTCATCGTATCAAGAGTAATTCTACTGGTTCCGATGGTATATCCCCCCGAATGATTCATCTTATCGACTCTTTTCTATCAAATCGTATTACCTTCCTCATAAACACAATTGGCAATTTCCAGGATGTTAGAAAAATGGTGAAGTTATATCTTTAGCCAAGTGTAATTCACCTTTCGACTTCTCTGACATCAGACCTATCACTATTTTACTTTGCCTTTCGAAAGTGGCGAAGATGTTACTGATAGATCAAATCAATTATTTTGTGAACGAACGCGGAATTATTACCTCAGTACAATCTGGCTTCAGAAGTCAACACAGCACCACGACAGCCTTATTGTCCATTACTGACGATATTTTCAAATCTCTTGACGAAGGCAACTCCACATGTCTGGTATTATTGGACAGTTTGTGTGATGAACTTATTTTTCTCGGATTTTCTGCCGATGCAGTATTTCTAGTGAAACATTACTTCACGAACCGTACACGAAAAGTTGTTATAGACGGATTCGTCTCCGAGGCCTTAGCTATATTGAAAGGCGTACCACAAAGCCCAATACTCTGCCCCTTACTTCTTACCGTATATATCTTTGATTTTCATCTATACGTCGGAAAATGCTATTTACATCACTACGCAGACGACACCTTGCTATGTTTTTCTTTTCAATTCCAGATTATTGACATCGCTGAATATCATATCAATCGTGAACTACAAGCTATATTTGATAGTTCTCCAGCCCACAAGTTGAAACTCAACTCAAAGAAATCTGCATTGATGTTTTTCGGGAAGAAAAAACGGAGGAGACGTACAAAATTTGCTACAAATTCGTATAGATAATGACATACTACCTTATGTATCCTACATACAAAATTCAGGTTTGTGGTTTGATGCCGAGCTCCGCTTCACTAGGCACGTCAATTACCTGATTCAATCTTCTCACAATGTTCCCAAACGATCGTTTTCAAATAGGTATTTACTCACTACTAAATGAAAACTCAAATTGTGCGAGTATTATTAATCTCAAAAATGTCTTACTGCGACAGTATTTATGGGTGGTATTTATGCATTAGCAACGCACTCAGAATAGATGTTTACGCTTTTTCATCCGTGTGCGCAAATATGACCATATTTAATCTGCGATGAAGGTATCAAGTTGGCTAAATCTGGAAGAAATCAGAACTTCCCACCTATTAACCAATACCCATAGAGTTTTGATCATCTGCAAGCCTAAATATCTATCTAAAAAACAAGAAACATTTTCGAATATAAATATAAATAATAAAAAAAAAATATTGAAGTTGCAAGTACTGAATTAGATTTCCTTCACTTTTCTTGGATTGCGACTATTTTTCCGAATACATCATTATATTTTTTGTACAAAATTTGTAGTGTCTTCATCACTTGATTGATATTGAGGATTGTATTTTTTACAGTAGTTATGCTGCACCGGTTCTGGCCCAAAATCACTCGTTTTCCCATGTTAATCTCCATAAGGATTTCTAAGGTCCAAGCTGGTAATTTTTGTCCAAAATCTCTCAGCGTATTCGCGTCAAGCGCCTGCAGGTGTTCAGATCAATCGCGCCGCGTGGAAGGGTCCGTACCGCCGACCTTCGGTACCTGCTGTACTATCTGCTCTATTTATCGATAACGCACATTGAAATCAAATGCATGTTGATAGGATGTGGGTTAATTATAATGATATTCATTGCAGATTAACGTATGGATTCGGTATATTGTATTCTCTAGTATTTGTCACAAAGTACCCATATGAATTTGATCTCATCACTCCTCAATGGTTGGAATTAGATTGTTGGGATTCAGCAAAAGCTTATTGAAGGTAATATGATGATTGTTGAATGGCGAATGGATTTGATATTTGTCACAAAAATAATATGAAGTAGGTTCGGGCTTTTCATGATTAGGAGAATCACATTGAAACGTAATGATGACACTTCTATTGATTGTAGGTTATATATGCATATATTTGAGAATTACTCGATTGGGGAAATTGGGATGAGGGTTAATTATAATAATATTCACGGCTGATTAGCGTGTGGATTCGGTATATTGAATTCTCCAGTATTTGACACAAAGTATACGAATTTGATCTCAACACTCCTCGAGTGGAGATATCAGAGTGGTGCTTAATGATGTTGCTATTATTGATTGCCGGATGATGTAACGTTCGGTTCGATAAAAATATGAAGTTGATATGGGCATTTTTCGATTGTAAGAATCAGTCGGGTAGGATTCGGCAGGAGCTTAATTAATGGCAGTGCGATGATTATTGACTGGTGTATGGATTCGGTTTCTTCAACACAAAGCATATGTAGTTGGTTTGGTCATTTATCGAACGATTGAAGGAATCAATAATGGTGCTATCATTGATTGTTGATTGATGTTTTGATTCGGTTTATTCAGTACTCGACTCGAAATATATGAAGTTGTTTTGGACATGACTCGAGCGAATGTATGAGTTACTGTGATCGGATAAAGTTTAGTAATGGTAATATTATTGATTGTTTGTCGGTGTTCTCCGATATCAGACATAGGAAAATATATTGAATTGGGTTGATATTTCACGAATGATTGGAGGAATGAGACTGAGGTATTTGAAATGAATGTGTATCCACGCTCGCGGAGTCTAAAATGTGATGGAGTTCAATAGTTGATCGGAGGTATATGCGGTGAGGAAATGCATGATGACATCAAAATAAAATACAAAGACGACTTATAATTATTATTGAATGTCGATGGAAAGGATTAGCTGAAAGATGATTATGATAATATTCATTACTGATTAGTGTATGGACTTGGTACATTGTATTCTTCGGAATTTGACACAAAGCATATGTAGATGGCTTGAACATTCATCGAACGATTGGATGAATCAAACTGATGCTTAATAATGGTGCAATTATTGATTGTTGATTGATATATGGATTCAGTACTTGACACAAAATTAATAAAATTGTTTGAGCATGACTCGAGCGCTTGTAGGAGTTGAAGTGATCGGATGAAGCTTAGTTATGGTAATATTATTGATTGCTGGTTGATGTGAAGATTTGGTTCACAATATTCTTAGATATTTGTCATATGGAAAAATATCGAATTGGTTTGGGCGTTCATTGATTGGAGGAATAAGAGTGATTAATTCGAAATGGATATGATAGTATTCGATAGTTGATTGCTGCTCAAAGTAAAACATGAGAACGCGTAGTTCGAAATGAATATCATAGATTTTTCAAATATATTTTCACAGATATGATAAGGACCTGGGGTCGTATAAAATCGTGGTTGGTGTGAGGCGCATTAAGACTGTAATAGTGGACTATGATGTTATGTGTGAATATTTTTCGAAGTATGGGTGTTACATACGAATACCGCTATATATTCAATAATGTTATTCTTCACTTATGTGCAGTCGGCTGGTTTTCCTTGACCAGGCAGTGATACCTGTGACCTGATTCAGTTTATTAGAGTTTTATGGTAGTTCAATTTCATTATTGACCATATATAATGATTTTCTAAGTTAGGGTGACAGAAAAAGAAAAAAGGAGGTTAATATAAATAAAGTCAAGTTTTCTACAATTCTACCAATTGAATCATCCAAAAATATATTGACGACATTGCAGTCAGCAACAGGCAGTTTGGTGAGATGATAATTCTATATTTTCCGAATATTCCTTTACATATGTATCTGAAAAATGCATACTGGGAGAATTGGATTGATGAGCTTTCAATCTACAATAGTGGATGGAATATAACATTTGTGAATGATTTTCATGGAATCCATGGATCAATCTTCAACTAGCTTGGTATTTGTGAATGATATACAGTGTTCACTCGCAGGTGGATGCAAAAATAAAAAAGTTATATACATGTGAATAATCAAATGACATGCATATTTTCAATAGCACTAATGACATTGAAATGGTCTGTAACTGACGAAAAAGTGAAAAGTATAACGCAGGTTCCTCGAGGTGTGTTGTGTGCATTCGATAGATAAACTATGAAAATTAGGTGTATGTGATTCATATCGCTACGGTAAGCTATGATTGGTAATATATGCTTGCATGCTCTCGAAATATCTGATTCTTATTTGTTATTCTGACATATGAAAGGAGAACGATTGAAACACCGAAAACATAAGTTTTGCACTTTTGGAGAAGTTTTTTTGAGTTTTGCAACAATGAAAGTGGGGTTGTACCGATAAATGAAGTGATAACGTGGAATAGCATAATCTTAACATGAATGGATGATTCAACGGAAGTGGTAGAAATCAGGGAATGCAGACAAGAGCAAAATATTTTAAATTATTTACCAAAGATTGATGCGGAATAAAACAGTTTTATGGATATAAATACTAATATTGCTGTGATCAAATTTCCGATGGTGATTATAGGACATTGAAATGAGGATGTAGTCAACAAAGAAATGAGTTAGAAAAATTTATAAAAATTCCATGAACATATGTAGGATGTTTTCATGCTCTCGAGATACCTGATAGGGAGAGAGAAAGAATCATACCCTAGCAAACAATAACTTCCACAACTGTCGATTGTAAAAATGATGAAATTATTATGGAAATAATGTAACTATTATCATAAAAGAATCCGTAAATGAATCAATTGCTTCTAATAGAAAAATGTAACTTGGAAGGTGATTCAATGGAAGTAGTAGAACTCTGGTAATTAGATATAATAGAATGACATTGAAAATATATATTAAATACTCACGCCTATAGAAAAATATTATATATAATATATATATATATATATATATATATATATATATATATATATATATATATATATATATATATATATGTTCATCACCCATTCTCCTTTCCTCACTCTGCTCATTTCAACTATACGTTCACTCTTTCTCAATGTCATACAGGCATAATTGAAACGTTCTTTTTCAAGAGGAAAATATATGTCAAATTCTCACATTAGCCCCGATTCTAGTGAAATTTTCAACCAATGAAATATGATACTTGAACTAGTTCAACTAAGCGGGTGAATGCCGCATTGCGCTGATTTAAAACACTCTTTCCAAAGGGAATTGAACGGTGAGAATATTATGCTGATATTTATAAGCTAGCTAATCATTGAAAAATATTGTTACGCAACTTGAAAAACTGGAAGGATAAGTGGATGTCATTAACTTTTATTCAACTCACAACTCTCCTTATCTGTGGAAAGCATATATATTGTGATGAGTAGAGACCAGCTTCATAGGAAAGTACTGAAATGAAGATATTTTTCTCAATGCCATGTATTTCAGATTATTCACATTCCCCCTATTGAAAGCTATATACGATATATACATACTGCTGCCCACTTATATAGATTCATATTGTGAATATGTTATCATCGAGTACAGTATATGGCCCCTTTTCAGGATGAATTATATCCTTTTCAGATGCCAATAATAGATTTTACATATACATTCAAAAGATCTATGATTCTCCTAGACTTGCAGATGTATTACATCTAGAGTTTTCCACTCTAGATTGTAATATTTCAGGGGTTTAGAGCTCATTGAGGGAAATGATTCGATGAAATGGCATTGGTAGTGATAAAAAACGTTCGTTATGAAAACACACGCAGACAGTTGAGTGACAAATATAGTATTTAACGAATGATAACGGACCGGTCCTTAATGTATTATGATGCTTCCATACATATAAATGAAGTGAGAACAACGAATAGTTGCGTTTTGGTATTTGAGGTTGTTGATCGAGCATTTCACTGAGGTTTGTTGAGAATTGAATGTTAATATCTGCTTCAGATCGCTTCAGCGAACTATGATTGAAAATAATCTACGTGATTGAACGCTTGTCGAGTATTGCAGAATTCATTCGAGACACTTTGGTGTTTGGTAGAGCACATATGGAGAGAATTATACATCGAAAAAAACATTCCCCAGCCAATCTCGATCATAAAATTAATCCGACCACATCTCAATTATCAATATTATATCGTTCCATAATATATGCATAGGATCAATGGGATTATCAGAATGTGAATCAACCTGATCATACACAAATCTACAATGTTGTAGAATCAAACATTCAGTGATTAATTCGTTTCTTATGTGAAATATATATTCGGTAATGTTGTTTTTTTATAATAGTTGCTATAATATGCTACAAAATATGATTGAGTCGATTAACATACACAAATCTTTAGGTATAATCTGTGGGAAAACATGTTCACAAATCGATCGACATTATTGCAATATCACCACACATCAACCTCTAGCAATTGGTGGTATTACCTCATCCACAGAAAATAGTGATGGGAACCAAAGGATGAATTAGATTCGAAAAGACAATGTCATTAGAATTGATAACTAACGCGCTATGATATGACAAACAGCGTTGAGGATTGATTCTACACAATTCTCAGTGAAATTAGATACATGTCTGCTAGTTCAGTTCGAAATGTTACATGAATTGGAATAAGTTATATCAAAAAGTTGTTTGTCTTCCCTAATTCCAACGCGAGAAATGGTGTAAGTACTTCAAATCAAGTTTACAGTTGCTAGAATTAGTGATGCGTTAGTCATTGAAATTGATTATATAGTTTCAACCCTAGTTGATAACCTTGTTCATATGAAACAATAATGGTGGAAATGCATTTCACAAAGGAAAAAAAATATGCATTCACTGATATCCTCCATTCAATAACACTTTCCATACTCAATGGTGAAGTAAAAGCCAAAAATAACATCCATTATTCTCTATAGAAGCCATTTGACATATCGATATAGATATGAAGCCTTCCTCATGGTGATGATATACCGAGATCACTTGTTAAAAGTCATATTCGATGACTATGAATTACTAACATGTTTGAGGTATGTTTCGATGGTTGAGAAGTGATATTCAAATGGGTTTTCAGCAATATATGTGATAGAAAAAATTCAATATCGGTGAAAATGTAGCTTTATAGTTGAGAGTTGAGCGTTTGATAGAAGTATGATGCACACCGTATAGTAATATATGTTTGTATTTGATAGTTTTCGAAGAATTAAATTACGTTAAAGAACATTTTCGAATTTTGTTTGCCATTTGTTGATCGATTCATCAAATCTATATTAAAAATTATGCCTCGATTCTTTCTTACCACCAGAGAAACCCCAATCGGATGAGGGAACATTCGTGAGAGTGGCATGACTGCGATGGAACTCGCTGGACCAGAGAAAAATAACTTGATTGTAGAAGTACATGCATAATTTTTGGTTAGTTGTAGCTACTTATATGCCTACGATAACATATATGTCTATTTTTGTGGTATATGAATGGGTTTCTTGACAGATAGATTCCCTGTATGCAATCATTTAAATTTCATGATGAACTTGCAAATAGTGGATGTACTGAATTACTCGCTGTGTTACTGTTATGCTGAGGCCATTGAGTGAACCTCATTGTTTACGAGAATAATATAACTGTTGTGGGGGTTGATTTGGCAATATATAAACATCACCATTAACAAGTTGGTAAAAGATATTAGTTCACATACTTTTGCGTTTTTTTCCATACAGCAATGGAATATACAATTATGAAAATATAAATAAGAATTTCTTATGAATGTACTGAAACATGAGCCGGATGGGATATAAACGTAATTGTACTAATTGAAAATAATATGAGTCTTTTCATCCAAGAAACCTTCCTCAGTTCAGAAGATCTATACAGCCAGACTCTATACGGATTTATGAATTTTTTGGGTTTGGAAAATACTCATGAAGGAGCGGTGTTGCACTAACTCACGATCGACGCAAGGATATAAATATGGAATGGTGTAAGAACTCAAGTGGAGATATGGAAACATACTTGAATTATGTATGTATATTCATAGGAAAAACTGTCGAAAATAGATCGATATTACTGATGTGATATATCATCTCAATTGAGCTTCGTAGTGATTCTCAGGCAATGTTGAGGGTTATTTCCCAATCCTCAATGAATTTGAATATATGTTTACTCATTCAGTCGAAATGTTACAAGAAAAGAAAGAACAAATACGGAAAAATATGGTCTTTTTTGATTTTAACGAGTGAAAATGTTAGAAGAACTTCAAGTTTCGCCAACTATTGTTGGAATACATATTACTGATGCGTTACTCAATAAAAAATAATTATATAGATTAGCAAAATCATCCTGAACAGGGTGTTTTAAATATTATCGTTTACGTAAACAATAATGGATATAGATGCGCTGGGAATGCAATTCACTGACGTAAAACATAGAAAAAGAGAATTATAATTCAGCAAGGTGAGAATAGGCATGCTAATTTTCATTTGAAAAAACATTTTCCATAACAATGATGACGTAGAAAGGCAACCAAACATCAATATATTTCCCATGAAAAGTAATTTTACCGGAATAACGATATACATCACCGCATATACCTCCGATCGACTATTGAACTCCATCACATTTTAGACTCCGCGAGCGTGGATACACATTCATTTCAAATACCTCAGTCTCATTCCTCCAATCATTCGTGAAATATCAACCCAATTCAATATATTTTCCTATGTCTGATATCGGAGAACACCGACAAACAATCAATAATATTACCATTACTAAACTTTATCCGATCACAGTAACTCATACATTCGCTCGAGTCATGTCCAAAACAACTTCATATATTTCGAGTCGAGTACTGAATAAACCGAATCAAAACATCAATCAACAATCAATGATAGCACCATTATTGATTCCTTCAATCGTTCGATAAATGACCAAACCAACTACATATGCTTTGTGTTGAAGAAACCGAATCCATACACCAGTCAATAATCATCGCACTGCCATTAATTAAGCTCCTGCCGAATCCTACCCGACTGATTCTTACAATCGAAAAATGCCCATATCAACTTCATATTTTTATCGAACCGAACGTTACATCATCCGGCAATCAATAATAGCAACATCATTAAGCACCACTCTGATATCTCCACTCGAGGAGTGTTGAGATCAAATTCGTATACTTTGTGTCAAATACTGGAGAATTCAATATACCGAATCCACACGCTAATCAGCCGTGAATATTATTATAATTAACCCTCATCCCAATTTCCCCAATCGAGTAATTCTCAAATATATGCATATATAACCTACAATCAATAGAAGTGTCATCATTACGTTTCAATGTGATTCTCCTAATCATGAAAACCCGAACCTACTTTATTATTTTTTGTGACAAATATCAAATCCATTCGCCATTCAACAATCATCATATTACCTTCAATAAGCTTTTGCTGAATCCCAACAATCTAATTCCAACCATTGAGGAGTGATGAGATCAAATTCATATGGGTACTTTGTGACAAATACTAGAGAATACAATATACCGAATCCATACGTTAATCTGCAATGAATATCATTATAATTAACCCACATCCTATCAACATGCATTTGATTTCAATGTGCGTTATCGATAAATAGAGCAGATAGTACAGCAGGTACCGAAGGTCGGCGGTACGGACCCTTCCACGCGGCGCGATTGATCTGAACACCTGCAGGCGCTTGACGCGAATACGCTGAGAGATTTTGGACAAAAATTACCAGCTTGGACCTTAGAAATCCTTATGGAGATTAACATGGGAAAACGAGTGATTTTGGGCCAGAACCGGTGCAGCATAACTACTTTATTGAATGGATGATATCAGTGAATGCATAATGTCCTCGCCCTGCACACATCCACAATACTGAATTCTAATTCTTTTTGCTATGTTTCACCTTTGTGAAATGCATTTCCACCATTATTGTTTCATATGAACAAGGTTATCAACTAGGGTTGAAACTATATAATCAATTTCAATGACTAACGCATCACTAATTCTAGCAACTGTAAACTTGATTTGAAGTACTTACACCATTTCTCGCGTTGGAATTAGGGAAGACAAACAACTTTTTGATATAACTTATTCCAATTCATGTAACATTTCGAACTGAACTAGCAGACATGTATCTAATTTCACTGAGAATTGTGTAGAATCAATCCTCAACGCTGTTTGTCATATCATAGCGCGTTAGTTATCAATTCTAATGACATTGTCTTTTCGAATCTAATTCATCCTTTGGTTCCCATCACTATTTTCTGTGGATGAGGTAATACCACCAATTGCTAGAGGTTGATGAAAAAACAACATTACCGAATATATATTAAAGATTTGTGTATGTTAATCGACTCAATCATATTTTGTAGCATATTATAGCAACTATTATAAAAAAACAACATTACCGAATATATATTTCACATAAGAAACGAATTAATCACTGAATGTTTGATTCTACAACATTGTAGATTTGTGTATGATCAGGTTGATTCACATTCTGATAATCCCATTGATCCTATGCATATATTATGGAACGATATAATATTGATAATTGAGATGTGGTCGGATTAATTTTATGATCGAGATTGGCTGGGGAATGTTTTTTTCGATGTATAATTCTCTCCATATGTGCTCTACCAAACACCAAAGTGTCTCGAATGAATTCTGCAATACTCGACAAGCGTTCAATCACGTAGATTATTTTCAATAATAGTTCGCTGAAGCGATCTGAAGCAGATATTAACATTCAATTCTCAACAAACCTCAGTGAAATGCTCGATCAACAACCTCAAATACCAAAACGCAACTATTCGTTGTTCTCACTTCATTTATATGTATGGAAGCATCATAATACATTAAGCGACCGGTCCGTTATCATTCGTTAAATACTATATTTGTCACTCAACTGTCTGCGTGTGTTTTCATAATGAACGTTTTTTATCACTACCAATGCCATTTCATCGAATCATTTCCCTCAATGAGCTCTAAACCCCTGAAATATTACAATCTAGAGTGGAAAACTCTAGATGTAATACATCTGCAAGTCTAGGAGAATCATAGATCTTTTGAATGTATATGTAAAATCTATTATTGGCATCTGAAAAGGATATAATTCATCCTGAAAAGGGGCCATATACTGTACTCGATGATAACATATTCACAATATGAATCTATATAAGTGGGCAGCAGTATGTATATATCGTATATAGCTTTCAATAGGGGGAATGTGAATAATCTGAAATACATGGCATTGAGAAAAATATCTTCATTTCAGTACTTTCCTATGAAGCTGGTCTCTACTCATCACAATATATATGCTTTCCACAGATAAGGAGAGTTGTGAGTTGAATAAAAGTTAATGACATCCTACTTATCCTTCAGTTTTTCAAGTTGCGTAACAATATTTTTCAATGATTAGCTAGCTTATAAATATCAGCATAATATTCTCACCGTTCAATTCCCTTTGGAAAGAGTGTTTTAAATCAGCACAATGCAGCATTCACCCGCTTAGTTGAACTAGTTCAAGTATCATATTTCATTGGTTGAAAATTTCACTAGAATCGGGGCTAATGTGAGAATTTGACATATATTTTCCTCTTGAAAAGAACGTTTCAATTATGCTGTATGACATTGAGAAAGAGTGAACGTATAGTTGAAATGAGCAGAGTGAGAAAGGAGAATGGTGATGAACATATATATATATATATATATATATATATATATATATATATATATATATATATATATTTATATATTTTCAATGTCCTTTATTATATGCCATTACCTAGTTCTACGACTTCCATTGAATCTCCTTCCATATTACATTTTTCTATGAGGCGAATGAGTATTGAATGTATATTTTCAATGTCATTCAATATGATCTAATACCAGAGTTCTACTACTTCCATTGAATCACCTTCCAAGTTACATTTTTCATTAAAGCAATTGATTCATTTACGGATTCTTTTATGATAATAGTTACATTATTTCCATAATAATTTCATCATTTTTACAATCGACAGTTGTGGAAGTTATTGTTTGCTAGGGTATGATTCTTTCTCTCTCCCTATCAGGTATCTCGAGAGCATGAAAACATCCTACATATATGTTCATGGTAGCTATCTGCAGCAAATTTTTATGTATTACCTATACGTTCTACAATTTTTTTTCTACATCCTCATTTCAATGTCCTATAATCACCATCGGAAATTTGATCACAAATTTTTAAAATTTTAATTTGGTAAATAATTTAAAATATTTTGCTCTTGTCTGCATTCCCTGATTTCTACCACTTCCGTTGAATCATCCATTCATGTTAAGATTATGCTATTCCACGTTATCACTTCATTTATCGGTACAACCCCACTTTCATTGTTGCAAAACTCAAAAAAACTTCTCCAAAAGTGCAAAACTTATGTTTTCGGTGTTTCAATCGTTCTCCTTTCATATGTCAGAATAACAAATAAGAATCAGATATTTCGAGAGCATGCAAGCATATATTACCAATCATAGCTTAGCGTAGCGATATGAATCACATACACCTAATTTTCATAGTTTATCTATCGAATGCACACACACACACCTCGAGGAACCTGCGTTATACTTTTCACTTTTTCGTCAGTTACAGACCATTTCAATGTCATTAGTGCTATTGAAAATATGCATGTCATTTGATTATTCATATGTATATAACTTTTTTTATTTTTGCATCCACCTGCGAGTGAACACTGTATATCATTCACAAATACCAAGCTAGTTGAAGATTGATCCATGGATTCCATGAAAATCATTCACAAATGTTATATTCCATCCACTATTGTAGATTGAAAGCTCATCAATCCAATTCTCCCAGTATGCATTTTTCAGATACATATGTAAAGGAATATTCGGAAAATATAGAATTATCATCTCACCAAACTGCCTGTTGCTGACTGCAATGTCGTCAATATATTTTTGGATGATTCAATTGGTAGAATTGTAGAAAACTTGACTTTATTTATATTAACCTCCTTTTTTCTTTTTCTGTCACCCTAACTTAGAAAATCATTATATATGGTCAATAATGAAATTGAACTACCATAAAACTCTAATAAACTGAATCAGGTCACAGGTATCACTGCCTGGTCAAGGAAAACCCGCCGACTGCACATAAGTGAAGAATAACATTATTGAATATATAGCGGTATTCGTATGTAACACCCATACTTCGAAAAATATTCACACATAACATCATAGTCCACTATTACAGTCTTAATGCGCCTCACACCAACCACGATTTTATACGACCCCAGGTCCTTATCATATCTGTGAAAATATATTTGAAAAATCTATGATATTCATTTTCGAACTACGCGTTCTCATGTTTTACTTTGAGCAGCAATCAACTATCGAATACTATCATATCCATTTCGAATAATCACTCTTATTCCTCCAATCAATGAACGCCAAACCAATTCGATATTTTCCATATGACAAATATCTAAGAATATTGTGAACCAAATCTTCACATCAACCAGCAATCAATAATATTACCATAACTAAGCTTCATCCGATCACTTCAACTCCTACAAGCGCTCGAGTCATGCTCAAACAATTTTATTAATTTTTGTCAAGTACTGAATCCATATATCAATCAACAATCAATAATTGCACCATTATTAAGCATCAGTTTGATTCATCCAATCGTTCGATGAATGTTCAAGCCATCTACATATGCTTTGTGTCAAATTCCGAAGAATACAATGTACCAAGTCCATACACTAATCAGTAATGAATATTATCATAATCATCTTTCAGCTAATCCTTTCCATCGACATTCAATAATAATTATAAGTCGTCTTTGTATTTTATTTTGATGTCATCATGCATTTCCTCACCGCATATACCTCCGATCAACTATTGAACTCCATCACATTTTAGACTCCGCGAGCGTGGATACACATTCATTTCAAATACCTCAGTCTCATTCCTCCAATCATTCGTGAAATATCAACCCAATTCAATATATTTTCCTATGTCTGATATCGGAGAACACCGACAAACAATCAATAATATTACCATTACTAAACTTTATCCGATCACAGTAACTCATACATTCGCTCGAGTCATGTCCAAAACAACTTCATATATTTCGAGTCGAGTACTGAATAAACCGAATCAAAACATCAATCAACAATCAATGATAGCACCATTATTGATTCCTTCAATCGTTCGATAAATGACCAAACCAACTACATATGCTTTGTGTTGAAGAAACCGAATCCATACACCAGTCAATAATCATCGCACTGCCATTAATTAAGCTCCTGCCGAATCCTACCCGACTGATTCTTACAATCGAAAAATGCCCATATCAACTTCATATTTTTATCGAACCGAACGTTACATCATCCGGCAATCAATAATAGCAACATCATTAAGCACCACTCTGATATCTCCACTCGAGGAGTGTTGAGATCAAATTCGTATACTTTGTGTCAAATACTGGAGAATTCAATATACCGAATCCACACGCTAATCAGCCGTGAATATTATTATAATTAACCCTCATCCCAATTTCCCCAATCGAGTAATTCTCAAATATATGCATATATAACCTACAATCAATAGAAGTGTCATCATTACGTTTCAATGTGATTCTCCTAATCATGAAAAGCCCGAACCTACTTCATATTATTTTTGTGACAAATATCAAATCCATTCGCCATTCAAAAATCTAATTCCAACCATTGAGGAGTGATGAGATCAAATTCATATGGGTACTTTGTGACAAATACTAGAGAATACAATATACCGAATCCATACGTTAATCTGCAATGAATATCATTATAATTAACCCACATCCTATCAACATGCATTTGATTTCAATGTGCGTTATCGATAAATAGAGCAGATAGTACAGCAGGTACCGAAGGTCGGCGGTACGGACCCTTCCACGCGGCGCGATTGATCTGAACACCTGCAGGCGCTTGACGCGAATACGCTGAGAGATTTTGGACAAAAATTACCAGCTTGGACCTTAGAAATCCTTATGGAGATTAACATGGGAAAACGAGTGATTTTGGGCCAGAACCGGTGCAGCATAACTACTTTTTACTTTCATTAATTTGTATTGTGAAGGTTGAGTTTAAAAACAGTGCAAGCTGATACTCCGCCTATTCCTTATGACTGTTTTTTCTCAAAGCTCGATACCTTAATGTATTTTTTTTTCTCATGGAGAAAAAAAAGGCGATTTATTTTTATCATTTCTGGACTCCAATCTTACTGAATTTGTGTAGTCCGTGAGATTGGAGTCGCCTATAATAACAATAATGTTATTGGGATGATGATGAACATAGGTACAGCAATTTATTGTTGTTCAACGAAACCAACAACCAACACCCAAAAGAATTCAATATCCCATGATATCGAAAATCCCAATTTAGTTATTTTTTTGGTAATCTCCAAAATGTTTCAGTTGCGACTATTAAGAATTCTATTTATCTCTATATACTTAGTTCTCAATTGTTGTTCGAGGACACTTATTTCTTCTTTCATCAGATTCAATCGAGTTTTGATCTAATTGGTTCATTCTCAAGAGAATTGACCACTTTTAGTTCATTCTAAAAGGCAAAATTTTTCATTGAAATCATATAATTTGTGACTACAAAATTCAACTGTCTTGGAAAGTTCACTTTATTTCTTCTGGATACTATCATGGCATGTATTCTTAAGGATTCTGTCATACTTCCTAGATCTCCTGAGGGTTTTTCAGTCTTCTTCGTAGTTATTTCAAGGAATGATGCATTTTTCCACAGGAGACCGGAACGTTTGCCACTTCCCACCTTCGATGGAAACTCAATATTAAATCCGGAGATTTTTTTTATGTAATAAGCTACAGCTACAGATCTGAGTGCCTTGAAATATTCATTTTGAAAATTGACATCCAATGGTGAAACATTGGTTGTGCGATATAGATAAACTCCAACTATAATATTAATCTTTATTAACAATACATACATTTCTGATGCCTTTTGTGTGGCAAGTGTTGATATTGATGGACATACATAGACACAGAATTGAAATATGTACCATAAGGGAATTCCAACTATGAGAGATCCCTAAATATACTTCTATGATGCCTTAGCAAAAGTGACAACATGCAAAATCATAGTGAAATCTGTACAGGAGACAATTTCATTGAAATAATTTCTTCATCATTGTTTTTATCTTTGATTGTTGGAAAAAGAAAAATTTTCTCAATTTTTATTTTCCGAAAAACAGAAACTTTGATGTTTGGGTTTATTTTTAGGAATAAAGGTGAATACATTCTCCCACATTGACGCCCATTATTTATGCAAGATCCAAACTCATCTAGTGGAAAACCGTGTATACCAATACAAGCAAGTGTTTGCATTGAAATAATATGCATAATTTTATCAAATTCCTTGCTGACTATCGGTATACCTAGCTCCTACTCAAAATATTTCGTACATGATCTCCAAAAGGTACTAGCCTGGTCGCAGAAATAGGCCGACGTTAAATAAATAAAATAATTAATAAAACACATTTGAAGACACGCTTTTATTCGAATGCCTTCAAAAGTAAAAAAATAATTGATTTGAATGTGTGACGTAGGTAATTTCGTGACTTACAGATTCAAGAGCTTCTCGCGCCAAGTTTGTAGTTCGAATACAAGAGCGAAAAGCTTTTGAATCTGTAACTCATGAAATAACCAACGTCACACATCCAAAGCGATTATTTTGTCCTTTTTAGTTAGTTCGCCTTAATCTATGCATTGTTATTGATACATTGTTATTATGAGGTATTTTTCTTGTAAGTTTCGAGCTATCTAGTTCTCCAATGAGGAGACCCTCTTAAGATCAACTCGTTCGCCATCCTGGGGCTGCCATCTTCAATTTATGAATTTTGACAAAAATCAATAACCTTTGACTAAATTCATAATATCCAGTCCCAAAAACCCCGATATATCAATTTTGAATAGAGACGGTCCATAATCACAAAACTGGTCCATCATTTCGTAGCCGTCATCTTGAATTAATGAATTTTGACAATAAATTTATAACGTCCGACCCCAAAAACCCCCATTTACCAATTTTGAATAGATTCAGACCATAATTACAAAACTCATCCGTCATCTTGAATTTATTAATTTTGACAAAACATTCATAATCTCCCACCGCGGAAACACCCACATACCAATTTTGAATAAAATCGGACCATAATCACAGAGATAGTTCGCCATCATGAAGCCGCCATTTTGATTTTATGATCTTTAACCCCGAAAACCCCCATATACGAATTTTGAATCGAATCGACCATAAACACAAATCTCGTTCGCCATCTCGGAGTCGCCAGTTTGTTTTTTTCTCTAACAAAAATTTTATAATGCATTGTCAGCGGAATAATGAACACCTGCCAAATTTCTCATTGATCGGATAACTAGAAGTGGGTCAAAATTCACTTGCCAGATTTGTGTTTTGTGTGTGTGAACTAAACATACACATGTGAATTCAATATAGAGCTTGTAATAAAAAACCTTTAGCTCCGGGTTTCTAGCAATGAAAACACTTTGACTGATGGTAGGCGTTATAAAAACTTCATAATTGGTAATTTCGCTAAGGTTATTCTTTCCTTGGACTCTTTTGCTTTCTATTCTCAGTCTGGAAGTAGAATTTTTACAAATTCATACTGATTTCGGCACCCGGTGAAAGTATGGCAGTTATGACAGTATCATAATTTTCATTAGTAGTTGAGAGCAGATGAAATTATCACTTCCAGTTTCGAATAAAAACATACAACTTTTGCGAGTGGTCTTCAAGTCTACCAACAAATCAAGAAGAAGATTTTGAATATATCTGAGTAATTTTTTAATCATTCGCCTTGTTGTTTCTGCATTTTTAATAGTCAAATATTCATGCGATAAATTTTAGCTCTTCCTCAGTTCAAAATATTTCATTTGCTTTCCCTCCAAGAAATTGTTTAATTCCATCGATGGCGCATCCAGTATTGGTTTCTCTCCCAATATTTCTTTAATTAATAAATCACAATTACTCAAATTATCTGTAACTACTTGTGGTAAGTTCAGTTTTGCCTTTTTACAATATTTCATTGTCTATTTGGATTTGGTTTCTTTATTAGTTGCACCATATTTGTTTTTGACTGTTCAATACTTATTAGGCAGTTGTAGGAATCTAGTTCCATAACCTTTTATATTAAATATGTTTTTTCAGTTATTGAACAGTCCACTTAATTTTTCTTTTTTTATTCATTACCTCAAGTATATTAATATTTTATCATTATATAAGAAGTTCGTTATATATTGGGGAATTCAATATTCAACAAGGACAATACTATAAAGACATTGCTTCACGTACTTTGCGAATGTAGGGCACGGATCATGTGAAATAAGCAAAATACCTTCAGTCAAAAGTAAGCTCGAAATAATATTACAAAAACGACAGAAACATCTATATAAGCTCGTACAGGTAACAAGTCTATGAAAATGGGTGTCACACAAAAATTGCCAATGCTTATCTATCTATACTGATATTATAAAGAGATATTTTCTGTTAACTTGTTTCCATCTCTTTTAAAGTTCACTTTTTACGCAGTCGGGTTCTTTGATTTTTTAAATTAACTTTTTTTATTTTACAGTTTTCAGTTAGGATTATTCATAATATGGCGTCTGGTTTCCATATTGAATTTTGTCACAATATGGCGTCTGGTTGTCGCCATATTGAATTTTGATTACTATCATGTCCTTAGTGCAAGATCAAGACAATTCGATAAACGTAAGAATAATCAAAATCGACCGACGTGTTTGGTCTTTAGAGCGCCATAAAACAACAAACAAACATACATACATACATAGGCTGATAGACACATTACCCTCCTTTGCGTCGCGCAGTCGGGTGAAAAGCGTTACTTTATCCCACTGCGCTAACCAAATGATTGATACGTGAAAATACCGGCAATGGTGCTACATTTTCAGCTTTCATTTCGAGTAAAGAAACACGTATTTCAGGGTTTTTGAAAATTCAACCCTAAAGAAGATTAAATGGGATGAAAGTTCGTATGGGAGTAACGTTAGTTCTGAATTTAGGATCATAAAAGTTGGTTGGGGTCTTTGTTACAAATAAGAAAATACGTGTTTCAGTATTTTTGGAAATTCAACCTCTAAAGGGATGAAAGTTTGTATAGGGGTTCCGTTAGTTTTGAAGTGAGAGTAATAGAAATTGGTATTTGGAATCTTCTTTTCAAATGAAGAAACTGCATTTCAGGGGTTTTGGATGCTTGAAGTCAGAATAGAATCACAACGGCAGAGGACCGTGCCAATAGTTTGGGCACTCACAAAGGTGCTGCCATGCCACCCCCCCGATGCGTGAAGTGCGGAGCAGAGCACGAGTCCCGCACCTGTACCAGGATAAAGGAGCAGCCAGCCACCTGCGCCAAGTGTGGGGGCCCACACACTACCAGCTTCAGAAGATGCCCCAAATTTCCGAAACCAAAACTAGCGACAAGAGCTATCCCACAACCACCACGACAATCAGCACAACCACCACAAAAAAGGAAAGGACCCCGGAACGCTGGACCTCAACCTCAAGCACCACAGGCGCCACCAAAATGGGGGCCAACCAGGACAACGACTACAGCAACCTCAACAGTGAACCAGGAACTGTTGGCCCTACCAGAGGCCTTCAAGGAGCAACTTCTTGAATGCTTCAATCAAAGCCAGGTCCCCGGAAACCAGTAAATGGCAACACAACCTCCAGAGAAACTGACAATCTGCTCCTGGACCATCAATGGCGCACTCGCCCGCAAAGAAGAACTACACGAACTACTATCAAGAACGCATACATCATCGCCATTCAAGAAATAATCCTGAAACCCGAGAAGAACTTCCACCTTTCATGATTCAACTGCTACCGAACAGACAGACCAGGACCCCCGCACTCACGGAGGCGTAGCCCTCCTAGTAAGGACCAGCCTCAAACAGCACAAAGCTGAGAAACCAGAACTATCGCAAGCCGAAGCAGTCGCAGTAAAAGTGAAGATCAGATGCATAGAAATGCTAAGAATCATCTCAACGTACATCACGCCGGGCGAAAACATACAAAGAGAAGACCTAGCAGAACTATTTCCAGACCACCACCCTACTGTAGGTATCGGTGACTTCAACACAAAGTTACAGACCTGAAACTGCAGAAACAACAATCCACAAGGTCTAGATCTGGAAAACTTACTGGCCGATTACAACGACATCGAAGTAGCAGCCCTTTTTGTACCCACCTACCACGGAACAGCTAACCAGACACCAGACATCCTTGACTGATACAAAGCATCCCTGCCAACACTGAGATAGAAGTATCAGACGAAGGCTCCTCAGACCTCAACCCAATCCTACTAACAATAGGAGGGGGAGACGCGGAACCAGAGGAGCCAGCTACCAAGAAGACCACCGATTGGAACCGATTCCAAAGAAACATACACGATTCCCACAAATCCATACCAAGACAGACCTCGGAAGAGAAATAACACAGTTGCAACAAACCATCCAAGACGCCATAGAACGCAGCTCCAAGACCACCCAAGCAATCAAGTTCAACTACTAGCTAACACTAACCCCGGAGGATGGGGAGTTGGTTAAGAACAGGTGCTGCCTGAAGAAGAGATGTCAGTGAACACTGGCCCCCGAAGACAAGAGGAGGATGAACTGGGCAGGCAGGCAACTGCGGCAGGATCTCAGAGCTCACCAAACACAACAATGGACAAACAGGATGACCTCGAGACCAACGCAGACGAGAGCCAATTCATACTATTCACCAGAAGACGAACAACACCATCAGGACATGTCATCATGAACGACCAACGAATCCCATGCAAACGAAGCCAAATACTTAGGAGTCCCCCTGGACAGGAGATTGAAATTCAGGCAACACGTGGATCAGAGGCTTGGACTAGCGAAAGCAGTCCAAAGGAACCTCAACCCCCTCGTAGGACGCAGAAGAAACATGAACCTCCAGTTGAAGCTGCTCCTCATCAGGACCATCCTTCTCATCATCATCCTGTATGCATCAGCCGCATGGGGTCAATGCGCAGAAACATACATGACCACAGGACCAAGATCTAGCGATTCTTGAACGTGAGCCTAAGAATGGCAGTGAACGCTCCCAGATACGTCCTGATTAGATTCATCTACAGGGACCTGAATGTCAATCCAAACTTCATAGACGACCATCTACGGAATCACGCTAACGCAACGTTCCAGAAGGTGGACACTCACAGGAACCCGGTGATCCTAGACATCCACGCAAACCTAAACCTGGACGATTCCAGGTTCAGAGAAAGGGAAAAGGATATGCGACCAGTCTACCAGAACGACCGCCCACCACCGAGAGTAGCAATCCGGGCAACAGGTGAGTAACCGAAACTCAACACAAAACACGTAAGATCCAAACTCCCACAAAGATCCCACCTCGTACGCACCCATCAGGTACATCACCACCATGCACACACAGTACAAGTCAGGAAAACACACAAAATCACAACAACAAGAGGTTTAAAGGACTCAAAGGCTGACTTCATACCTCAGGAGGTACGATTTCAATTTTGCAAACGTGCCAATTTGCAAGTTGAGGAGCGGGGAAGGATGGCAAGTGGAAAGTAAATCTCGTTCACACATAATGTGAAGGGAATTCACTATCCATGGACACTCAACCTTAAGGGGGCATGGTGTGCCTGCGCTAACCAAATGATTGGGTATACGTGAAAATACCGGGGAAATAAAGAAACACGTATTTCAGGATTTTCGAAAATTCAACTATAAAGAGGTTTAAATGGGGGATGAAAGTTTGTACAGGAGTAACGTTAGTTCTGAAGTTAGGATCATAAAAGTTGGTTGGGGTCTTTGTTACAAATAAGGAAATACGTGTTTCAGTGTTTTTGGAAATTCAACCTCTAAAGGGATGAAAGTTTGTGAAGGGGTTCCGTTAGTTTCGAAGTAAGAGTTATGGAAATTGGTATTTGGGTTCTTCTTTTCAAATAAAGGAACTGCATTTCAGGGTTTTTGAAAATCCAACTTGAAAGGGGGTAGAAGGGGGGTTGAAAGTACTAAAGTTGGGGTTTTAAAAATTTGTATTTTTTGTTACAAATAAAGAAATCCATGTTTCTGGAAATTACATCCCCAAAGGGGGGAAATGGAGGTTCCGTTAGTTTTAAAGTTAGAGCCATGAAAAAAGCGTATAAAATTATTAACTTGAAATCTACACGGGCAAAGCCGCTGGCATAAGTTAGTTATTAATATAATGAAACATATTGTTGATGTGAAGAGAATAAAAGACACACAAAAATAATTTTCACAAAACTACTATACGTGTTTAGTGATGTGTATTTTCTTTACTTGAATATGGATTTTCATGAAGTATCAAGTAAAATATTATGAATAAGATGAATTGATGAAATTTACTTCGAGTGCTTACGATACATTTCCAACTTTGGGAAAATTACAAGTTCATCGTTCCGTAATCTACAATTAATTAGGAGTTGAGAGGGACAATAAACTTCCTGAACATATTGTACGGCAGCATATATCTTATAGTTCATTGTCGAAACTAACCTACCACTTGAAACCAATAAATCCAGATTAAACTTCCAATCTACCGAATCCGATATTCACGTCCAGGTTTTTGTTACCCCTTTTCTAGACTATTTGGCCGATAATAACGTTATCGATATTCCATTAACATGACGTCGTCCGTAGACAGGATATTACATGAATGATGAGAAGTTATGAAGATTTTGTGCATGTAGATGAAGTGCTTACGAATGGGAGGCACAAGTAATAGCCAATCAAATGTGAAATATCGAAGCATTCCGTGGGTACAGGCAATGGAATATCGCCGACAAAAATAAATTAATGACTTTGAATTCCTAATTCACATAAGTAGTTTCTGTAAAATTTTGAATTGGTCCAATAAACGCGCAAAAACTACCGGTCGGCTGGATGCTACGGTAACGTCAGGGGTGAGTACTACCAAAAATTATAGTTCTACACACAAGATCCCGCACAGAACGGTTGGCACGAAAATGGGATAAAATCGTTGAAATTTACTACAATGTTTTCTTGGCGATTTTTCCGAAGTGATTTGTTCTCGAATGACCTTTCTGGAATCATGGAAACTTCCACGAAGGAATAAGAAAAGGTAGGAGAGTTGCCTGATGTCTCTAGATGATGAATTGACTTGAAATTTGAGGGGATTAGAAAATGTCGCCGATGACATTGTTTCACTAAACCTTCCGATACAAACTATTACCAAGCCATTCACTGCCCATCTCTGCCAGACTATTACCTCTCTAACAACCTTTTGACCTGAACAAAATCAGAGAGTTCATTGTAGATATCATAAAATCTGTTGATTAAGTTCAGAAATCGATGGATCATGGTCTGCTTCCAAGTATCTTAGAATGACTTATCCTGAAAAGTTGAGCCCTACCAAACCTCTATCTGGAACTCCATGAGTGTCAAACCCCGTCTCATCAAGATATACAATATCCCTCCCACCCTCTCTATATTCAAATATTGTAATTAATATTTCATCCTCTATCTCTTTAAATGGGCTGATTTCAAAACTATTTGCCGTTTATCAATATTTTTTATTTTGAATCCGTTTTGTGAAATGCATTTTCTGAGTATCTCACGGTAACACTCTATTCCTGTGTGATATTTTTTTAAACTTTGCAAGTCTTCAAAGTACGGACCATTTGTTTCCTATACATATCATATTCTATTCGACGAATTATATCCACATCATACACGTCCAGAGTCTTTCCTTATTCTTCTCTTTACTATATATAGGCTTATTTATTACACACCACATCACTGGCATGTGTGTTAAGGCTGCAGCTTCCTTATAGTCACAATTCTGAGGAAAGGGCATCTGGTCTTTTGATTACCCTCTCACAGAATTGAGAGCGTATACGAAAACTTTACAAAATTCGAATTAGTTTCGCTTTTTCGTTATTTTGGACCACTATGCATTGGTTTGAATTTTTCAGAACCCACAAATCTAGACCTCATCTTAACCTCTCTTTGTTGTGGATCTCGTTTCAATGGTAATTTAACAAAAACTCAAAATTCGAAATGTTTTTCCCTCTCACGGGATAAGGGATAGGTGGGTCATTATGATACAATTGGAAATATTCCTTTGTCGTTAATTTTGTTTCACATTTAGAATGCTATTTGAGGAAACAACCATATTGGTACACTTTGTATACTTAGTAAATGAAGAAGTATTTTTCCTACAATGACCCAGAGGGGAATTGTTTATTTATGAAATTATTATATTGAGGTTTAGTTGATTACACTGTAACAAGTTCTTTTGCGCCATAATCAAATGTTACTTGGAGTTATTCCAAACATTTTCATTCGCCAATTGTTCCTTTCTCTGATATACTCTCAGATTCACCATTGAAATATCGATTTTCATTTCGGGAGTTCGGCGCCCTCTAGCTGCGACACTGGTCATATGACTGAGTTGAGTCTATGGACACTTTTGATATAAATAATATATATACAGGGTGTTTCCTAACTACGGTACGAAACTTCAGGGGGTGATTCGTTAGGTCATTTGACAAAAAAAAGTTCCTATGAACATATGTCCGGAGTTGCTTCGTTTCTGAGATACAGGGCGTTGAAGTATTAAAAAAAAGCTATTTATAAAATATCCTGAATATCCTGAAACCGATGTGGTTGAAATGTGGTACAGCTATTTGAAGTAAAAAGGCAATTATTTGGCCCCAAGTAGGTCCAGGGGCGTCTCAGTGGGCACCACAGCCAACAATACTGAGAAAAAAATGTACTTTTTTTTTGTAGTATTTTATTTTTTCAGATTGAACAACTGAAAATACAACTCTTTGGTCCCTTGTGTTTTATTCATATCAAGCTTCGTTTTCGAGAAAAAAATACTTTAACTTATTCTACAAATTATCCATGGAAAACATAAAATACAAACCTAAAGTAAAAAATAAACAATTTCGACCTTAAAGTAAATGAGCAAAATGTCCACCGTGTGATGAAATACACGACTGCAATCGATGTGTCATTGACTGTCTGACACGTTAAAAAATACCTGGAGTATTCCTTATGACATTGCAATTGTCACTTATTCGATTCCTTAAGTCATTCACTTCTAGTATAGGGGTTTTACAAACTTGAGCCTTCAGATGACCCCATAAATAGAAATCTAGAGGGTTCATATCAGGACTGCGAGCGGGCCAATGTTGAGGTCCTGCACGTCCAATCCAGCGATTAGGGTAGGTGATGTCGAGATGCTGACGAGCAAGAACACTAAAATGAGCTGGAGCTCCGTCGTGCATAAACCACATGTTGCTTCTTACAAGTACGGGTACTTCTTCCAACAAAATGGGTAAGTGATTTCGCGAAAAAGCCGTGTAGGATGGACCTGATAATCTTGCTGGTAAAAAAAGGGTCCAATTAGGTAGTCACCAATAATTCCTACCCAAACGTTCAGCGAATATCGTTGCTGAAAATGACTTTCTCTAATAATGTGGGGATTTTCGTCGGCCCAGAAATGGTTATTGTGAAAGTTCATAATAGATTCTCGTGAAAAATTTGCCTCGTCTGTAAATAAAATATTTGGTAAAAAATTATTATTGTGTGCCATCGTATGAATCAACCACCTGCAAAACATTAATCTTGGGTGAAAATCTCTAGGCAGTAGAGCTTGGACCCGCTGTATGTGATATGGGTATAGGAGGTTTCTTTTTAGAACTTTCCAAACGGTTTTTGGGCTTACTTCAAGCTGCAGTGCAATCTTCCTGGTACTATTACTCTGTTAAGATATCTATCCTGGTAGATTCTCCGTGCTTCTTCCGCATTTTCATTTGCTAAAAGTATTCATGATGGAATCACTGCTAATTGACAACTCTGACTTTTACTGATATGACAATACTATCACTGTCAGCTGGTCTCCATAGCAGGTAATCATGATTGTAGAGTGCTTTCATTTTTTTTGTTCTCGAAAACTGAGCTAAATATGAAAAAAAATACAGGAGGCCAAAAAGCTGTATTTTTACCACTCTTATAAAAAACTTTTTAGAACCCACGCTTATATTCAAATGCACTGAAAAGGAGAAAATAATTTTTTTCTCAGTATTGTTGGCTGTGGTGTCCACTGAGACGCCACTGGACCTACTTAGAGCCAAATAATTGCCTTATTACTTCAAATAGCTGTACCACATTTCAACCACATCGGTTTCAGGATATTCAGGATATTTTATAAATACCTTTTTTTTAATACTTCAACGCCCTGTACACAGAAACGAAGCAACTCCGGACATATGTTCATAGGATTTTTTTTTGTCAAATGACCTGACGAAACACGCTCTGAAGTTTCGTACCGTAGTTAGGAAACACCGTGTATATATATATACATATATATATATATATATACGAAACATATATATATATATATATATATATATATAATTTTTATTAAAAAAACCCTCTGAAGTCGTATATTATATATAACGGTGTTTCCTAACTACGGTACGAAACTTCAGAGGGTGTTTCGTTAGGTCATTTGACAAAAAAAATCCTATGAACATATATCCGGAGTTGCTTCGTTTCTATATATATATATATATATATGAAGTGAAAATATTTCATATTTTTTTGAGAAAATAAATTTTTGGACAAACATACAACTGCCAGACATTTCATTTCTTATATATATCCTCTATTTTGCTCATGAAGTTTTAGAGAAACTTTGTGGATCCTTACGATAATCGTTGCTTATTCCCATTTATTGTTATCCTACTGGCGATACGAATCTGGTCGCATCAGCCAGGTAATAATGTTAGTCATGAAACTGGACATAGGTCCAAGGAACTATCTGAATATACATAATGAAACTGTGCACATTTCATTACGGTACAGAAATTTATTTATATATCAGGAAAACTAAATAAAATAACCTAATTTTATTTCAGCCCAACATATGTGAGAAACAGTTTTTACAAAATTTAGAGTGCTTATTTGTAGAAGTTTCTACAAAAAGCATTTTCTTCTTAGAGAATGCACATTTTTTTATTTTGGAAGAATATTGGTAGTATTACATTTGATATAAACCTTATTTTAAAATGTTGTCAAAACTGTCATAAAATCGAAAATTGATGAAGAACAATGATTAAATGAATTGTTAAAGTGGGAATGGAAGGATTCGCACGCGTTTGTTGTTTTGTTTAATTCGGCTATAACATCGGCCCAAATATCTGGAGGAAATGTAGATTCTTCTGAGATATAATAGTCAGTTAGATAATCTACAAATTGTATAACTCGCGCATCATTTGGCATCAGTTCTATCATTTCAAATACAAAAAAGTCATTAACAATATTTTTGTCGAGGAGAACTTTGTTGAAGCACAATCGCAACCAATTTCCGATATCAGAACTTTTGTCCTTGTATTGAGAAAAAACTTTTTAACAAAAAATTAAACCGACGAAAAAATCAACTGAAAAGCAGAAAATAAAATAAACCTTCTTAGTCTAAATGATAATTGAGGTCCTAAACTAATGTAAGTAACTGATTTTGAGTCGGCGCCAAACAAACAATTATCGAAGATCATTATCTACGAAAGAAGTCATCAAAACGCAGCCGTGCATCTCGCTGCCATCATTTTACGCTTTACCTAATTCAATTGCTAGTTTGTTTGACGCCGACTCAAAATCAGTTACTTACATTAGTTTAGGAGCTCAATTATCATTTAGACTAAGAAGGTTTATTTTATTTTTCGCTTTTCAGTTGATTTTTTCGTCGGTTTAATTTTTTGTTAAAAAGTTTTTATTTTTTACTTTTTAGTTCCGTATTTCGTCGGTTTAATTTTTTGTTAAAAAGTTTTTATTTTTCAATTTTTTGTGGCTAAAATCTACCAATTACTACCTACTTGTTTTTTGATTACTTCCAAAATACTTACTTACCCACCTTACTGCAACTATTACCAGTTAAATAATATGATTATCTACTTTTACTATTTGTTTTAATATAAATTATTTCCGTTGTTCTGGTTAGTTTATTTCATCACTTTGTATATCATTCCCTCCTCTCATAAAATATACTGATTTTGACGGAACAAGAATAATGTCAGTAGCGATCTGTCATTGTCAACTACGTATGTGTGTGCCAATGTTCACTAGTGAAAAATCAATTATCCCCTATTCTTCTACCCGTAAGGGTGGCTAATTCCTTTCGAAATCCAAATATAAGGTATACATTATCTATTAAAAAAAGAATCATCCAAATCGAAGAACCCAGTACAAAGTTATGCCTGATAGAATCGGTTAACGGACCAGAATTCAGAGGGTGAGTGATCAATATCCTTCATCTCGCTACCCTTAGGGGTGGATTTCATCTTTTAAATTCAAATGGGACCAAATTCGAAGTACACCCTATCGGAATCGGACACCTCAGTAAAAAGTTATGTGTGATCATACATAAAAAAAAAAATTGGAAAAACATAAAATATACGGGTCGAATAGAGAACCTCCTCCTTTTTGGTTTCGTCGGTTGGAAATAAGCCTAACTTCTGAATTTTGCGCCACCAATATTGAGTTAGGTGAAATCTGCACCCATGGATTGTGATGTCACTCCATACAAGTTTTACGGTGCGGCGTTGTGAATAGCAGCTTCAAAGTCTAATAGAATTTTCCTGGATGGAAGAAGCAAATTATGTACGGAACACAAATTTTCAACTTGTTGTAAGCCCAACTTGTATGTTAGCTCGCACTTATCTTTCAGTAGGCAGAATACTAATGGGATATAGGAAAAATTGCACATATTTTCATTAGAAAACACAAACAGCATTTCTCTTTTTGGATAAACTTTAAACTCTACGATCAAAAGTTGGGGAAGGATTCAAATCCCTCTGAACGCTTCATAATATGTATATGTGATCTGGCCAAATCATTAGAAAGAAGTATAACAAAACTGATTTCCTTTCGGTTCGATCTAACTATGGAATGATAAGATATAAAGAAAAATCAGAGGCAAAACACTTCTGAAAATACAAGAGTTCACTCAGCTATTGAACAAAAGCACACAAGTATATAGACAGTACTTACTTGGATTTCAATCTCAATACTTATTTATAGACTTTAACTTTGAATTTGAGAAAAATTCAGTGACATTCTGGCCTTACATATAGAAGTACCTGCGATGAAAGGATTTTCTGTTTGTGGGTACATCTTAGAGAAAAACTGTAAAGGGGGGAAAAACTATCTTCTTTCCCGAAAATGACGGGTGTATAAAATTTCATAATGGACTGGCTGGTAACCGCGACCTCGTCCGCGTAGAATTAGTATTTTTTCTAATAGTTTTCTTTGTGTTGTTCCATCTAGCTCATGACTATGGCTTCGCCCGCGTCCCGTTATCGCTTTTCCGGTTATTCTGTTATCTCGTTATTTCGTTGTGCCGTTTACCGTTATCCTGTTATCTCGTGTGGGTGGCATAATTTATTTGAAAGCGGAAGTATTGCTTTGTGACTTCTATCACAAATTCACTAACTCTTTTCACCCCTTTTGGGAAGGAATTACAAATGAGGTTAGACACGATTCATTTATTTGTGACAGAGAGCCAATGCACCAATTTTTACCAAAAATTAACGGAACCCTCATTGAAAATATTACCCCCATTTCACCCGTTTAGAGGTTGAATTTCTAGAAATACTGAAACACGTGTAATTCCTTGTTTGTAACAAAAACCCCGATCTCCTTAATAAAATTTGTTAATGGCCAACTCTAAGATGAATTCCGATTTGAAGAAAATCTTGGAACTTTTAAGTTTTGCTAGAGTATAAATCCATCAGTCACTCGTGATGCTATTAGGTAGAAAAAAAGCGAGAACTCGAAGTTTAGATTTCCTAAATATCAAAATAAATGATGTAGCGATCCCAAAAACGGAATGCACAAAGAATATATGGACTCATCGCTCAAATATGACCAACACGTGAAAATTATCATAAAAAGGGCTTTTTGCAATCTGAAGTTTATATATTTAAATAGGGATATACTTGATAAAATGGTAAAATAATTTCATGCGAGGCTCTTGTTCTCAGTCATGTCAATTATGCCGACGAGAAGTAATTTATGGTCATGCCATATCCAAGTCGAACTTGCATCGGCTGCAATTTGTTCAGAATTCATGCGTTCGACGTGATTGTGGTTTAGTAGAAGACATCGCATATCTGAACGACATTCTCTACTCTTGCAGTTTATAACACAAATTGATGAGAACTGAGAAACCGGCATATCTTTATAATAAAATTTGTTTTAGAACAGACGTTTATCATCTGAATATTCGTTTTGAATCACGTTGAACCCCTTCTCGCCATTCCACAGCCTAATTTCGTCGTCCTTCAGTTATATGATAACCAGGCTTCACAATAGGATTCCCGACGAAACGTCATACCCCATATTTCTTGACATGATTTTTGGGTAACCTTCCACAGTCTGAAAATGAAAATATAACCAGGAAAATCTATACAAGTGTAGAAAGGGCAAACTGATTGTTCACCCCGATAAGTTATTGCGTTCACCAAATTATATTTCCTATGGAAAAATGATTCAATTTGTCAATAACTTGCCGTTTTCTGGATTTGCCTATCAAAAATTTTTTTAAAAAATTCAAAAGATACTTCTCTATATAGTTTTTGCTTAACGTTTCGGGGACTATATCTGCCCCCGTTCTCAAAATCTTCTAAATCTCCTTTAATTGTTTTATAATTTGGATTTTTGCTCGCAGAGTCTTTTTTGCTTTTTCAACTGACCCCATAATTACAGAAAAACTTTCATTCATAAGAAACACCACGATATTACTCACTAGGAATGAAAATAAATACGCGACTTAAACTGATATGGTACATGCCCGTTGAAAATACTCCATCATCTGTTCAGACACGGAAATGCACTTAAGAATTTCTACAAAAAACATAACCCCTTTTACACTTAGGTCATAAATAGCTCATCACTTCCGCTGATAGTCCTATCTAAGATAATTAACGAGCAAAAGAAGAAGCTATAACTCATATGTTATGACAGCCCATTAATGTAACTCACCCGCAAAAGACAATAAATTCTTCATCTTCATACATTTTTGATTATCAGGCCGCTGATTTATTGTGACAGGGTGAAGATAATTATGATATCCGGAATTTTTACCCGCGACATGCACAGCCATCACGTGATCGGGTAACGGATTATAAAAGCGCGCGATTTGTCGAACCAACCCTCTGTCGGTGTTCAGCAGTCGAACAAAGAACATGTAAGCTCAAAATGAGGTTAGATTTCATTCGATTACAACATTATGAAATAAAGATAAGAAGATTACGAATATAGTCGTCAGGCAGTGAACTTAGGTAGCCATTAAGAGAAATTGTATTCAAGTTAATCCGAGTAATAACAGTAACCAAGTGAATTCACCAGTAAACCAGTATTTTTTCCAAAATTACCTATTGTTTATCAACGCTTCAAGAACGAGATAAGTCAACGAAAAACCTCAAATCAAAAGTTCATGACCTCATAGAATACTGTATCCTCACAACGATAATCTAATATACAGTGCGAAGTAAAAATAAAATAAACATTTTCAGCGGGATTAATCCAAATAATAATACAATTGAACTAATTGTCGTTTAAAAGCCTTCTCAAGTGAAAAGTGTTGACCATGCTGATTTAGAGTAAGTTCATATGTGTTTTCTGTATTTATGGTTTGGGCAAATTGACTCATTTATAATGTGACTGTGTCTTTAAATGTATCTCCATAATTTAATGTCAACAAAGTTTTCAAAAGATAATTATCAACAGTCGTTTGTAACAATTGATGTCACTATTGCTTTTCGTCAATCTATTTATAGACTGATAAAAGAAATAACTTCAAGTAAACTACATTCTATCTTTTTTCTGAATATTGTATAATCATATCCGTTCATAAAACGGATGGAAATACTTTATTGAACTTTTATAAAATATATATGTATATTCTTAATATTTTTCTGAGTGCATTATTTTTTTTAAATCTTCCTGAAACCCGGTACGTATTTCCTGGATAAACAACTCAACGCCCAAGTATAGAGAGAAAGATATTTCCTGTAGGCCGCTCCAGGGACATAATCTCGGTTCGACCATCCTCAGACAGTCGATGCTCTCGATGCTTGTTTTCTCAATCTAACAACAAGTTTGGTGTTACAGGTGTATTTTGTTAATTCATAACACCCTGTATAGTGCCGGACTGAACAGGAATAAAACAAACCAAACCAGTTGAGTTAAAAAAAAACTATTAAATGGTATCAAAGTATATTAAAGTATAAGTGGATAAAAAGGGCTTTAAAACACGCGCGATTTTTCGAGCACGACGGCGCAGCCGGAGTGCTCGAAATAGAGCAAGTGTTTTTAAGACCAGTTATCCACGAATACTTTACGTTATTTTTTTTTATTGGTGCACTTTGAAATCATATATACTGGTATTATTACTACAAAAAATAGAAATAAGAACTAATAATGCAAGAAGGTTGAATTCGTGATGTAACATCAGTATACCTTTCGTTGTCATGGAATTGAGAAAAACATTCATTTGCAATTTGTTACCAAAGATCAATATTTGTTGTCACCAGAGCTCAAAAATGAATTATTCTAATATCGATTTTTTTAATAGTGAGGCAGAATCGCGGTTAATACCGCGAAAATCCAGTGATATATATAAAAAAGAATATGAAAAGTTCATCAAATGGATGGAGGAGCACATATAAATGAACGAATTGTGAGTAATATGTTATTTGACGTTACAAGGTACTCCTGTCAGATCAATAATAAAAAATATGTCATTTAGACTTCACGTTTCCCGATTTGTTGATGTTGTCATGGTAACCTTTAAAAAACGCGCGTTTTTTAAAGTTCGATTTAAACACGCTGAGGCGTGCTTTAAATGGGTAAAAAGGGGCACCAATAAAAAAAAAGATGTTTTATTCCTGGGTGTGTCATAAATATTTCAACAAGCAATATTTTCGGCGATAATTTTTATTTTTACGTATTTTACAAGCTTTTATTTAACTTCGCTTCTCTATGCATTTTTTATTACATATTTCACCAATTAGAGGCCTGGTAGCAGAAAAACGAAACGGTAGAAGATGGCAATAATCGAGAAACCCTGCTCTTAAGGCTATACTTAATAACAAAATTCAGAAGTTCGTAAGATAAACTCAGAACATTAGAGAGGGATCAATAAACTATTTGAAAAGCTATATGCAGATGAATAAATTGATTCAGATATCTCACGGATTTTTTAATTAAATCCTTAAAACTCCATATTTTGCACTCGTGCAATCCTAGCTATCATACGGGATTTCAGGATGAGAAGGTGGGGCGGAAAATGATTTAGAAATAGAAATCATAGAAATATACATAATAAATTACTAATAAAAATATTTTTGTAGACAAGCTTTTATTTACCGTGTATTAAAACGTATAAAATGAGTTTTAGTCATCGTTGACAATGATTTAATTATTTTTTGTTGAATTATTTGGTTTCAAAAAGCACTCCGGCTGCGCCGTCGTGCTCGAAATAGAGCAAGTGTTTTTAAGACCAGTTATCCACGAATACTTTACGTTATTTTTTTTATTGGTGCACTTTGAAATCATATATACTGGTATTATTACTACAAAAAATAGAAATAAGAACTAATAATGCAAGAAGGTTGAATTCGTGATGTAACATCAGTATACCTTTCGTTGTCATGGAATTGAGAAAAACATTCATTTGCAATTTGTTACCAAAGATCAATATTTGTTGTCACCAGAGCTCAAAAATGAATTATTCTAATATCGATTTTTTTAATAGTGAGGCTGAATCGCGGTTAATACCGCGAAAATCCAGTGATATATATAAAAAAGAATATGAAAAGTTCATCAAATGGATGGAGGAGCACATATAAATGAACGAATTGTGAGTAATATGTTATTTGACGTTACAAGGTACTCCTGTCAGATCAATAATCAAAAATATGTCATTTAGACTTCACGTTTCTCGATTTGTTGATGTTGTCATGGTAACCTTTAAAAAACGCGCGTTTTTTAAAGTTCGATTTAAACACGCTGAGGCGTGCTTTAAATGGGTAAAAAGGGGCACCAATAAAAAAAATATTTTTTAAATGTCCATTATATATATATATATATATATATATATATATAAAAATAATAATAAATGAACTTTATTTTACTTGGCGGAGTTTAGCTCATAGCTATTCTTCCACTCAACCAAGTGTGATTCAAATGAACAATGTCATGTACATTTATAATAACAATGATAATAAAAAATAATAATCATAGTAATGAATGTGCCTACCTCCAACATATTATTCTAATTATTGAAGGAATATTTACAGTCAAGAAGAGGTAACAAATGCAAAACGATCAAAGAAAGAGAGTGCATTTAATGCACTCATAGAATCAGCCTAATATAATATCAAACAAATTATTTCACCTTATCATTATACAGTGACAGAAACGTTGGTACCTATATCGTATGAAATACAAATAAAAAGAAAGATTGCGGAATCAGAGTTCCCAAAAAATAATTTAAATGGAAACGAAACTTTCATAAAAACAGAAAAAAAAAAAAAATTTAGCATAAAAATGTTAAACATATCGTGGCAAAAACAATGTAAAGAATAAGTGAAGATTCAGGCCTCCATGAATAATGTTACTTGAATCAAATGTGTTTTCAAAATTTCATGACGATTGGTGTGCTTCTTCCATTTCCTCAATCAGGGCTTGTATTTCATCCATGGTGGGTTTCATTATCCTACCTTTGATAATAACACGAATTTTCCCGTCGATTGTCCAGACATTCTTTTGTCCGAATTTTTTAGCCAGTGCAATGACTGATTGATAGCGTTGGGGCGTAAGATCTTCTTTTATCAAAAAGTTAGTACCTCTCAATATGGATTTAGACTTAAAAAAATATTTTTTCATATCAAAACATTTAAGTTTAACCAGTACCACCTTATCTGATATTCTGTAGGTATGTTCTATATCGGCCTGTGCGACGTCTTTAATTTTCATAACATTTTTGAAAAGGTCATGGATATTTGCCAATAGATTTTCACTAGAGGAACTTTCGATTCCGAAAATTCTCAGTGAGCATCTGCGAGTATATTGTTCAAAGTGGTCGAGACGTTGGTCTAGCTGGCTAATTTTCTGAGTGTTTTGTTCAACTTGCATTTAGAACACACCCAAAGTCTGCTGCAGTTCGTCAAATTTCGACTCTATACTAGCAGATACATTTTCGGATACCTGTTTGATAATTTGTTTTATCGTGTACTCGTGTAACAAATCATTGGAAGCATTCCTTTGCGAGCGTAGTTCGAAATTTGTCTGAGATAGCGATGTCATATTGTGCCGCGGCATGACCATCCTTCCTCTACTGCTACAGGACAACTGATAACCAAAGAAAATAGCTGATCGCCGACAGGCTGACTGAAGTTGAGATTCTTATCAGTTGTTGATTTCAATCGCGTATGCCTGTGTTTGCCACCTTGGTCGTTGAAATACGAATTATGGCCGGTGATAGTTGTAAATAAATATTGATATATTTTACCTATTAGTAGCGTAGGCTTCAAGTTTGGGAATTTGATTACGCATTCATTTGAGAATAAACTTCAGTAACTAACACTTGAACTTCTTATCGTTTTACTAAAACTGGTGTTAAAAAGGATAACTGAGAAGTTGCTGGAGGTATCAAAAACACTTCTACTCAGCACATGACATTCTCATGAATATATATATATATATATATATATATATATATATATATATATTTAGGTTTTTTCTTCCAAGGTTGAGTGGAAGACAATGCTTATTTATACTCTCACGTACGAGCAAGCGTTAACTCCTGTAGGATTACTGAATTGTAATAACCTAGATGTAATATCATCGTGTAGCCAATTAAATCATTTATTATTGTTATTGAAAACTTAACTTCCCCTTTCATCCCTTTAGGAGTTGAATTTCCAAAAACATTGATATACGTATTTTTTCATTT
This sequence comes from Gonioctena quinquepunctata, assembly GCA_018342105.1. NCBI lineage: Eukaryota > Metazoa > Arthropoda > Insecta > Coleoptera > Chrysomelidae > Gonioctena > Gonioctena quinquepunctata. The sequence goes on from JAFIRS010004614.1 coordinate 47,503, forward strand.
GTAACAAAGACCTCAGATACCAATTTTTATGGCCCTGACTAACGGAACCCCAATACTAACTTCCACCCCCAATTTCACCCCGTTAGGAGTTATGCTCAGAAGCACTGAAACATATATTTCACTTCACCCCATTAGGAGTTGAATTTCTAAAAACACTGAAACCTGTATTTCTTTATTTGCACCAAAGATCTGAAACACCAATTTATGACCCCAACTTAAAAACAAACGGAACTCATACAAACTATCAACCCCCATTTCAACCTCTTTGAAGATAAATTTTCAGAAACCCTGAAATACGTGTTTCTTTAATTGAAAATAAAATCCTGAATACCAATCCAATCCAATACAATGTGATTTATTTGCATTTTTTGAATTACATGTCATGCCTCAAATTGAAAACTAACTAATTACAATATATATATATATATATATATATATATATATATATATATATATATATATATATATATATATATATATCAAATATACAGAGAGCGAGATGTTTGCGCAAGCCCTCCAGGCGACGTCCAGCCCGAAGACGGGCTGCTCCCTTCGAACGAGCGAGGGATGTGCCCCTCCCAGCAGATCTTAAAGCTGTTCTCTGAGCTTGCAGTCAAGGTCATGTTATTTTAGAGTATGTCTGTTCGGCCTCCTACTTTCGTTTATGCCGATATTTGTAATGATTTCGTTGTGTGTATTGTGTTTTATGTAGTTGGTTTTGTGTAGATTCCCAGGAAAAGTGTAAAGGTGGTGGTGGGTGAGTGTGTTAATTGATTGTTGATTTGAGTTTTGTTTGAGTTTTATTTGAGGGTGATTAGAGGGTAATTTGTGTGTTTATTTGGGGGGCGGGGTTGTTTTTGAGTAGTTTGGGGTGGTTTGAGTGTGTTTTGGTGTTTTAAAGTTCTGAAGTTTTCGTGTTTGAGTTAAGTTTCTCCAGCTTGTTCTTTCTGCTTCCTATAGCATCCTTCCCAACCCGCACGGGGGGAGGGGCGGCGTATGCCGCTATCCCCACACGTCCTGGGGTGCAGCCACATTCTGCATTGCACAAGTTGTTGGAGTGTTTGTGTTCGTATTTTGAGTGTGATTCGAATTTCTGTGAGCATTTGAGTTTGTGTAGTAATTATGAGAATAATTCTGCTTAATACCTCATGTAAGTCTGTTTGAGGTAGCGTCAAGATCTGCGGGGGTAGGCCTTCACCCTCGTCCGCTCTGGGTTGGGTTTCCGGTGCTCTTGGCTTTGTCTGGTTTCTGCTATTTCTTTGCCATGTGGGTTGGCTTCCCATGGTTATTTACTGGTCTTTGGTGTCCCTGAATTTAGACGTCTCTTTGAGCAAGTTTTTCTAAGGGCGCATTGCACTTTCAATAGTTGGCTGGGTGAGCTAAGGTGCCGGTAGATCTGGGCTTTTTGTGCAAGTGTTCGTGAGGTGATCATTCAAGACATTGCACCTCCTGCATTGTGTTGAATCTTCATTTTTCCTAATTTCCCAATCTATAAGGACTTTATTCAAAGTTCTATAGTTCTTCTATAGGATAGTGTTTGTTATATATCCCTTCGTAATAACTAAGTATAGCGGCCGCTCAGTTTTCTTCATTTTGAATACACTTATGGCTTCTAGGGTAAACTCCTCCTTCAGCTATTTCGATATATATATGTAGTAGTTGGTCTGTTATCTAACCTTTTAACACAGAAACGTAGTGCTTTTCCGTCTTTGAGGTGAAGGTAAAGAAACCAATGTTTTCTTTGTTTTATGTGCTGTTTTAACTTTTCAAAGTCTTGCTCGGTTTCCGTATGGATATCCCTCACATATACATTTTTTTGGCATATTTTATCCAGTTTGGAGCCTTTTTCTTCATCCAATATGGGTTTCCCTTCCAATTGGTTGGTTGTGGTTTTTTGCCCCCTGAATGTTATTTTTGGGGCATTTCTTTCAGTTTTTTCCCCTTTGTTTTTAGGGGGATTAATACGTTTTCTTCATCATCGGACGTGCTTGATGATGGATCATCTTGACTGTCTGTTAACTAGTACCCCTTATCAGTTTCCGGGGGGGATTTGGTTGCTCCTTTTTGTCCGTTTCTTGGATTTCTAGGTGCAATCTTTTTTTTGTTTCTTTATTTTTTCCATTTTCCTGCGGAGTTCTTCATATTTATAAATGTGGCCTGTTCTAGGATTTTTCCACAATCTTCTTTTTTTTCCATCTGAAGCTTTTCAACTTTCTTTTGGAATTTCTCGTTATCATATATTTCGCTCTGATCGATCTCGGATTCCGATTTTCAAATATACTCAAAATACTCATCCTCAATGTTTTCCCCTATGTTTGTGATATTAAATTCGCTGTGGGGATTTTTTTTCCATTCTCTTTGCTTATTCAGTAGGTCTTCGTCTACTATGTATTTTGCTCTTTTAGGTTTAGGTAGGGGTGAATCATCCATGCTTATAGACTTGCTGGAAACGTTCGCCTTCTCCTTTTCCTTTCTTGTTTTTCTATCCGATTTTTGTCGGATTTTTTGCAGGTTTTTGTCAAAAAATTTATAGAGCTTGGGATACAAGACTCCCAATTGCTCTAAAATATCAAAATATCTTTATAGCTTTTCTGAATTATATCTGGTTCCTTTCCATCGATAACATCTCTGATTTTTACCAGAGTCTGTATCAATTTTCCCTCTTTGTATTTGTATCTTTTGTGTATAACATTTCGCAGTTCTTCGTTTTCGTATGGCTTTATGCTTTTTGATTCTACTTCTGCGAAGATCTAATACATTAGGTTTTCGAATATTTCGCTTTTCTCCTTGTCTCCTATGAGTTGTTCAGAGTCATTTTTATCGCTCTGTTTCATAGCGTCGAAATTTCTTCGAAACTCTTCAAGTTCTGGGCCTAGCTTGGATGTATCGTCCATTTTTTAAACTTATGTTGACTCTTTCCATAGGGTTTTAGTATATTCGAGTATGAAATTTTGCATTTCATCCCCAAATATTTGTAATTGCTTTTTGATATTTCTCAAGTGAATTTTAATGATTTATTACAATAATTTTTCCTATTGGCCTGGTTCGTGAAAGTGGGCGGGACCGAAATTCTTGGGTTATGCCGCTCGCTTGACAATTCACCGGCGGGTCAAGATTTGAATTTTTGAGTGGCAAAAGCCGGCTAACCCAGGAGTTACCCTGGACAAGAGATTGACATTCATGCAACACGTGGATCAGACTAGCGAAAGCAGCCCGAAGGAACCTCAACCCCCTCATAGGACGCAGAAGCAACATAGACTTCCAGTTGAAGCTGCTCCTCATCAGGACTATCCTCCTTTCCACCATCCTGTATGCATCTGCCGCATGGGGTCAATGCGCAGAAACATACAGGACCAAGATCCAGCGATTCTAGAACGTGAGCCTAAGAACGGCAGTGAACGCTCCCAGATACGTCCCAAATAGATTCATTTACAGGGATCTGAATGTCAATCGAAACTTCATAGACGACCATCTACGGAATCACGTCAACGCAACGTTCCAGAAGACGGACACCCACAGGAACCAGGTGATCCAAGACATCCATGCAAACCTAAGCCAGGACGATCCCAGGTTTAGAGAAAGGGACAAGTACACGCGACCAAGTCTACCAGAACAACGTCCACTACCGAGAGTAGCACTCCGGCGCGTCAGGTGAGTAACTAAAACTCAACACAAAACACATAAGACCCACACACCCAAAAAAATCACACCTTACACTTACGCACGCGTCAGGTGCATCACCATGCACACACATCACAAGTCAGGAAAACACACAAAAATCACGACAACAAGGGGTTTGAAGCACTCAAAGGTTGACTCCGTACCACAGGAAGTACGATTTCAATCTTGCAAACGTGCCAATTTGAGAGTTGTGGACCGCTCCAAGGAGGAGCGCGGGAGGAAGGCAAGTGGAAAGTGAATCTCGTTCACACATAATGTGAAGGGGATTTACTATCCATGGGCACTCAATCTTTAGGGGGGCATGGTAAGCCGGCTAGCAACGTCGTCGGGATGAGATTCCTTCTCAGGAAATTCTCGACGGTCGGGACCACAGATTTGTTGGCGGAAATGTAGTGATTCAAAAGAGAAAATGACTGGTAATAATATACATTCCCTATAAAAGAAACTTCGTTTTGGAGTAGGTATATAAAAATATTCAAATTTACCTTGATGTGTGTTTGCGTAGTAAACTCAGATGATCTGTGTAGTAGAATAAACGGCGTCTGGATTAATGGGCTTGTAGATTTGCTACAAACGGCAAAAGTGCTGAAATAAAACGAGTATTCCCAAAAATCTGAAATAAAGACTCCTCGACGACGAAATTCCACAATAGGGTATATAAATTCAGCTAGACGACGTCTTGGCTGATTCAGCAGATATTCACCTACTTATAGTAGGAATTCGTTTGTACTATACTTCGTAGATATATGGTGAGTACAATATGTAAGAGATTTATCTCAAAATAGCAATGTGCGAAGAATAATATTCGAAGCCCGACTCAAAATACAGCGTAGCCTTTGGCGTACCGTAGAAGTGCTGGCGATTCACCATATCCCCCTCAAGGTTGAGTGCCCATGGATAGTAAATCCCCTTCACATCATGCTCTTCCTTGGAGCGGTCCTCAACTCGCAAATTGGCACGTTTGCAAGATTGAAATCGTACCTCCTGTGGTAGGAAGTCAGCCTTTGAGTGCTTTGAACCCCTTGTTGATGTGATTTTTTTGTGTTCTCCTGACTTGTGCTGTGTATGCATGGTGGTGATGTACCTGACGGGTACGTAAGTGTTGAGTGTGATGTTTGTGGGTGTGTGAATCTAACGTGTTTTGTGTTGAGTTTTGATTACTCACCTGACGCGCCGGAGTGCTACTCTCGGTGGTGGACGGTCGTTCTGGTAGACTGGTCGCGTGTACTTGTCCCTTTCTCTAAACCTGGGATTGTTCAGGTTTAGGTTTGCGTGGATGTCTTGGATCACCAGGTTCCTGTGGGTGTCCGTCTTCTGGAACGTCGCGTTGGCGTGATTCCGTAGATGGTCGTCCATGAAGTTTGGATTGACATTCAGGTCCCTGTAGATGAATCTATTCGGGACGTATCTAGGAGCGTTCACTTTCAACTGGAAGTTCATGTTGCTTCTGCGTCCTATGAGGGGGTTGAGAATTCTTCGGGGGCTGCCTTTGCTAGTCTGAGCATCTGATCCATGTGTTGCCTGAATGTCGATCTCTTGTCCAAGGTGACTCCTAAGAATTTGGCTTCGTTCGCCCATGGGATTCGTTGGTTGTTCATGATGACATGTCCTGATGGTGTTGTTCGTCTTCTGGTGAATGGTATGGCTTGGCTCTTGTCTGCGTTGATCTCAATTTTCCAAAGGTTGTACCACTCCTCTAGCTTGTCTGCTTGTTCTTGCGATTACCGGGTTACTTGAGTTGCGTTTACTGATCTGGCCACTAGTGCTGTGTCGTCCGCGTACAGCGCTAGTTTGTTGAAGTTGTTCTCAGGCTTTGGGATGTCCGCTGTGTAGATGGTGTGGCGATAAGACTGCGCCTTGCGGTACTCCTGCTTCTAGGAACCTCACTGCTGGAAATTCGTTGCCAGCTTTACATTGGCACCGCCGTCCCTGCAGGAATGAGTCTATCAGCTTCACTATGGGAGTGGGGTATCCGAGGTCTGTCATTTTGGTGATTAAGCCATCGTGCTAGACCCTGTCGAAGGTCTTGAAAATATCTAGGAATAAGGCTCCTGTGTGGTGTCCTCTGCTCAGGTTGAAGCCTGCTACTGCAAAGTCCTCCATCCTCAAGACCTGCATTTCCGTGAAGTGTCCTTTTCGGAAGCCAAACTGCTCGTCTGGTAGGACATTGAGTCCTTCCGTTAGTGGTTCCAATCTCCTCTGGATGACTCGCTCTGCCACTTTGCTCCTCGAGGGTGTGAGGCTGATGGGTCGGTGGTTTTGCGGGATCACAGGGTTTTTGTAGGCTGACGATTCAGAAAATCGCTCGAGTGTAATCAATATCGGTCATTGGCACGCCCACCGCTTGGAACTCGTATTCGGTTCCCGATCGGTCCTTGGTCTCAGACGACTACCCGGACACGATCTCGGAGTGAAATTTAATATGATTAAAACATTGAAAAAGCAATTTGGAAACTTGATGAATTTCATGAAATATGTTGTACCTATGGAAATCATTTCGAATATTATTTTGCTTTTGAAGAAAAATATTTATTTTTCAGGGCTTTTTATTGACAAAAATATAGTTTTTGAAGTACTTTCCGACACGCTTTCAGTCTGGCTTGGCTACCGCTCGAGTTTACTTGATTGTCGAATGTTTCCTTCTATTATTTGCGTAAACTTCGTAATTTTTCCTAAATTACTTTATTTTCTTCTGTTTCTGTTGTTGACTAATCATATTATATACATTTTATGTACATTTTCATCAGTTTGGGCTACAATTGGATATAAAAACACTTTGTTATTGATGTTTTCTATCTCGTTGTTAGTTTTCTATTGTTTTTCCAAAGGAAGCTTTTCATAGGGATAGTTCTTGAATATTTAATAGTTCTGATTGATTTGTTATATACAGTTTATTTACTTTTTTGTGTGTTTTATTCCATAAAATTCACAAGTTTGTTATGAGCTCCCAACTCATTATATTTCCAAATATTTACAATTTTCTGCTAGTAAATCGCTTTATTCTACTGATTTTACAGGTTCAAAGTGGCGCCGGTTTGGCACTCGTCCTCCGAATCAGCGAACATCTGCTTCCCTATATATTCTAGGGGTGCTTGGGGTGGTTTTTTCGACTGTTGGCAGTTTTTTCCTTTGTTTGTGGTAGATATTATTATTCTCAACTTTAAGAAATTTGGTGTTTTGCATTTAGTTTTGAATAATTCATTCCGTTATTGTACTTCCAGCTCCTGTGTATGAATATGACAGTGCTTAGTTTGCAAGTAGTTTTATATGGCTCTCTGGTTCTCAATGGCCCTCCGAGCCAAAAGGGGCGGAGTCGAGATTCTTCACTTTTGGCAAAAGTGTTTGCTTCTGAGAAATTTTTAACAGTGTTTGGAGTGGAGTTCAGCGTACTCACTTAGGTTACTGAAGCTCCACTAACCTGCTGTTTTCTTCTGTTTCCTTACGGATTTTAACTGTTAATCTATTTGGTTCTACAGCTCACTGCTTTTTCCTGTTTTTGGGTCCCATGTGTCCACAGTTTCCTAGTTTTCTATAAGTTTTCTGTCAGTTTGGGTATGGAATTTTGGGATGTCTGCCTGAAAATCGTCAATTTTCTGGTTTTCTTCCCAATTTCCAGGGAATGTCCATTACTCTTACTTCAAAACTAACGGTACTCTTACTTCAAAACTAACGGTACTTTCACGTTCACACCCCTTCTCACCCCCTTGGGGATGGAATATCTTGATACGCTGTAAAAATTTCAGCTCTTTAGGTTCAGCGGTTTGGTCTGGGCACTGATCCTATATCATTGAGTCAGTCAGTTAGGACATGTTATTATATACAGTGCTTCTACTCCCCCCCCTTTTATTTTTGGAACGATTATACATAAACAAGTGAAATTTGGAAACTGAATATTAAAGGTTGTAAACTTCCCTACTAGTGATGATAGATGACGAAATCGTCAAAGATGACATCACGAGGCCATTGTGACCAATAATTTTGAATGGAACCCTACGGCAAGCGACACTTCTTTTAAAAGGTATCGAAAAAACCTTTTCAATTATACTAATTTTGTTTGTGTTCATGGCAGTTTTGGCAACTCGCTTTTAAAAAACGCAAAGCTGTGATGAATTGAACCAGTTAACACTAAAATTCCAAATTCAAGCTCCGCCTCTGGATAGTTGTCAAATAAGCTGACGTTTTTGTTAGTCTCCCTAATTCGACGTTTTTGTAATTGTCCAAGTTTTTGAACATTTAATAATTTATGTATTGTTGATCGAACGTTTAACTGTTTTAGCAGCTTTTGGTATTTTTGTACATTTTAATAATTTGTTAAACTGTTGTGAGCCGAACGTTTAAGTGCTTCAAGAAGCAAAATGGTACGTGCTTTAGGTGATAAAGTAGCAGCGATCCTAATTCTTGGTGAAACTGAACAAAATATTCATGCAGCAGAACGCATTTTTAATGGGAGGTTTCTCGATCGCCCCGTTTCGAGGACTTATTTGAGGGAGCTTCTTCGTGAGTTTGAAACAACGGGTAGTATTAATGATGCGAAACGATCTGGCAGACCACAAATTTCTGATGAGAAAAAAATTTATATACTGGCAGAAGTAATAGTTAATCCTACTTCTTCAACAACTCACGTTGCATCTACTTGTGAAGTCAGTCGAAGTACAGTACACAGGGTGTTGAAAAAAAAACAAATTTCATCCATACAAATTAAAAATGGTTCATCAACTCTCAGACGACGACCCAGACCGAAGACTAGAATTTTGTGAAAATATGGAATGTCGAAATAATTTGTTTTAGTGACGAAAGTACTTTTATCTGAATGGAAATGTAAATACACAGAATGTGAGGTATTGGAGTGACGCAAATCCTCACCTGTCTCGTGAAACACATACCCAATTTCCCCAGAAGGTGAATGTTTGGGCAGGTATCCTGGGAAACCACATCGTTGGGCCTCTTTTTTCAAATACCAATTTAACTGGTGAGGTTTATCTGGAGCTGTTGCACAACGCAATAGAACCGTTAATCCTTGAAATTTTGGAAGATAATCCAGATGAATTTGTCAATTTGGAAATAACATTCCAACAGGATGGTGCTCCCCCACACTATTACAGTGCAGTAAGACGGTATTTGGATGAGGAGTATCGGTAGATGGATTGGACGACGAGGTTCAACGAAATGGCAGATCACCGGACCTCACACCTTTGGATTTTTTCTGTGGGGGTACCTTGAATCGAAGGTTTACGCCACTGAACCTGACAATATTGACGTTTTGAAACAACGTATTGTTGCAGAATGTGAGGCTGTTTCCGCAGACACATTTGCAAAAGTACGAGAAGAGTTTAAAAATAGGATATTTCACTGTCAGGAAGTAAATGGAGGTCATTTCGAGCAATTTCTTTAGGTAGATACTGATTCTTAAATCTGTAATGAATATCATACTGAATGGAATCTACATTTCAATGTTTACTAATGAGCCATTAAAACTGCCATGAACACAAACAAAATGAGTATCATTGAATGGGTTTTTTCGATACCTTTTGAAAGAGGTGTCGCTTGCCGTAGGGGGGTTCCATTTAAAATTATTGGTCACAATGGCCTTGTGACGTCATCTTTGACGATTTCGTCATCTAGCATCACTAGCAGGGAAGTTTCATATTCATTTTCCAAATTTCACTTGTTTATGTATAATCGTTCCAAAAATAAGAGGGGAGGAGGGGACTTTTGAGAAGCACTGTATGTTTAGATGATAGTAGTTAATAAATCAAAAAATAAACTTGAAGAATGATTATTTTTTGTCAAATTCAACCATATTCTGAGAACCACAGTCCGGCTACCAATAAACTTTTGAATATGTGGAATTTCAAACTGATTTTTGAGAAATATAGAAATAGAGCCTGTGGTTTGAATACATATCGCCGGTAGCCTGCAACATACTGTTTTATTCCCCTCGAAAAGTAAACAATATCGACGGTCATGCTGAGCTGACAATTGACAGATAACCGGTGCGTACTGGGGCAAAGGAACTCCAAAGTTGGAATCAAATGAAAAAACATTCAGACGTTTGTTTCATGTTTATAGCGTACTGCAGTCTCCTACGCACAATAAATCGAATGAGCTTGTCCAATAACATATATAATGTTGGTGGAATCCTTCAAAAAGCTACTAATCGCTTATTACTTCACACGAGGGTCTTATATTTTGAAGTAATATTGTTTCTAATTCAACCCAACATTTCAAATATATATATTTATATATATATATATATATATATATATATATATATATATATATATATAAATATATATATATATATGCGTTTGTGTATGTGTGGAAAGTACTTGCTGACTAGTTAGGTACAAAACTAAGGATATTGGGGTAAGCAGGAATGAAAAAGTAAATTCTTTATGGTTAATCCAAGGTTGGTCTCAATGATGTTAACATCGTGATACAAAAGAAAAAAATCGTTGATCAAGGAATAAAACGAAGTTCAAAATTACAACGACCACATTAGCATTTTTTTTTATTATATAAATATAAATGTGTACTCTATGTGGTGGGACAAGTAAAACGTTTCACTTGTCACACCAAATTTTTTTAATATACGGAGTGAAAACACGGAAGGAAATAAACGGGGTGACAAAAGTTGAATAGTAATTGAAACGTATTTTTGTTGTTGTATGGTGAACCGGTAAAAACAAAATCAGTAGAGCAGTGTTGGTGGGATATTTTAGGAATGATTTTTGACTCAACTGTTAGTTGATTATCGTTGAATGTCAAAAAATCAGTCCTTTTCTTTGTAAAGGGTTTTTTGGTATGGCTTCGCTGAAGGAATATGGATTTATGAGTGGGGGAAGGAATAGATTGGGAGTAGAGAAGACTATTCCAGAAATAGAGAGGGAAGTCGAGGAGTTTCTGCAATCGAACGAAGAGATACACAAGTACATTCAAACTAGTTGCTTTCGTTGCTTGATTCATCTGGTGGAGGAACTCACTTAGTATTTTTTTCATTTATGCAAGTGCATTCGAATGATTTATTCTTATACCTGATCCATCTGGTGAAGGAATGCACTAATAAATATTTCTTTATGGTTAATTAGTTCTTAAAGAGGCTCTGTGCACAGCGGAACTTGAGTGTTTTTCACATTGCTGCAAATTGGTGTATACAGTGTGGCTTTCTATAGTCCCCCCTGTTAACTTTTGAACGATTCGACATAGAACAATGGGACGAAACAGTTTTGAATGATATCATCGATACTACTTTTTGAAATTAAATGCATTGTGATTGCTCGATAGATGGCGCGGGAGGGCACATCAACTTAAAAATTCCAAATAGCATGGGGGGTCAAGTGCACATCGTTGAACAGAAAATTCGATTATCTTTTCAAGCATCCTATTGTTTTCGAATTTCGTTTGAATGTTTTTTCACAATATACATTTAAAATGTCAAGTATTAGTGCGGATCTGAATGGTACCAATACCTCGATAACTTTTGAACGGTTTGATGTTGAATAATGAGACATGAAATATATTGAATGGTATTACTGGTCCTACTTTTTGAGAGAAGGAACATTACAATTACTCGACAGAGGGTGCTGGGGGCTCGTCAACTTGAAAATTTCGAAAGGCATAGAGATCGAGTTGCACATCGTTGAAAAGGTAATTAGATTTTTCTTTTAACTATGGTTGTTCTACGGAATCACAATTGCGAGTGCGGCTTCCTATAGTCCCCCTCCCTATCAACTTTTGAACGGTTCGACATAGAAAAACGTGACCAAAACTATTTTGAATGATACTTCTCTTTGAAGAAGACATCGTGATTGCTCGATGGCGCGGAGGGGGCACGTCTACTTGAAAATTTAAAATTGCATAAGGGGTCAAGTGGCACATCGTTGAAAATATAATTCAATTCTCTTTTCAACAATTTTTTTAACTTTGTCGATTTGTTTTTTCACAATATACATTTGAAATTTTGTCATACTTACATTGAAAATGCGAAATTCAAAAAAACTACTACACTTGAACCCCCATGCTATTTGAAATACTAAAGTTGATGTGCCCCTCCGCGCCATTTATCGAGCAATCACAATGTCTTTCATTTCAAAAAGTACAATAGGTGATATCATTCCCATTGTTTTACGTCGAACCATTCAAGAGTTAACAGAGGGGGGACTAAAAAGCCGCACTGTATGAATATCTGCGTCGGCGTTCCGGGTCCAAAGCTTACGGCGCGCGACGGTTGATAAGTGGAGTTTGATGAATATTTCAGATTGATTTCCGCTATTGGCAAACTGGGGTCCGTTTATTGAAACTCTAATTATTGTCCTTTTATTTCACTTTGAAACACAACACAATAATGTACTCTGACAATACAATACGTGTTTACAACGAAAATGCACTCGAACCACTTTGTTTCTCTGCACAACAATATTCACCAGACTAACTCCTCGTCCGTCGCGTGTGACCCGCTTATATAGCGCGGTCGAATCTTCTAAAGAGTGGCAATGCCTCGAGAATGACCTCGACGGTTTCATGACGTCATCGATCAACGGTCGCTCCAATGTGAACAACGTCTGTATAGTTTATGACGCATAATGCAGGGGCGGACCCGCCCATTTCCGTGACATTGCCCCTCTCTAATGTTGATCGTCCCGATCAAAAATCATTGGGTCACCATATTAGGGTCTCAGTCTTTCGAGTGAACAACCTTTATTTCAGTCGTAGTGCTACGCTAGATTATGTGAACCACGTCGTTGATCCTGTTCTTAACTTCGTACGGTCCTTCCCAAAACGGTGTTCGTTTGGGGGATACACCTTTCTTTCGCCGTGGGTTGTAGAGCCAAACCTAGTCACCTTCTTTGAATCCTCCTGAATTTGCCTTCAAATCATAACGAGCTTCAATCCTGACACTGGCCAGTATCAACCTCTTCCGAGATATTTCGTGGGTTTTCAACAGGCTGTCCCTCAGTTCATCTGCATAGTCGTGGACTCCTACCTCTTAGGTGCCTGGTAATTCGAACACCAAGTTACAGGGTAATCGAACTTCTATTCCAAAAATAATGCCAGCTGAGGTAAGCTTGATTGAGTCATGTATACCATCAGAAATAGTGGAAGGTGTCTGACCCAGTTCTTTTGATGTTTTTCCGCTACCTTTGAAATCTCTTAATCATGCCATGGTCTTGTTGATATCCATCAGCTCGCAAACTTTCTTAAATAATATCGACTCGAATTTACTTCCTTCGTCGGAATTTAGCTCCATCGGTACACCAAATCCTGGGAACATGTTGTTCACCAATGACGTAGCCACTGTGGATGCTTCCTGGTCTGGAATGGCAAAGACCTGCACCTATTTGCTGAAATATTCCATAGCAACAAGGATTTATTTTTTGTCATCGTCCGTCACAGGAAAGGGGTTAGCTACATCGATGGAACTCCGTTCGAATGGCGCACTTACGTTGTATTTCTCCATTTCATCCCTGGACCTTGTCTTGGGACCTCTAGTGGCACCGCACTCTGGACATCTTCTGCACCAGATTTCTACATTGTCTCGTCATTGAACCCAATAAATACTTGTCCAAAGTTTTATTGACTCCCAGATGTCCTCCTGATTTTCCTTCGCGAATTTCCTTCAAGAATTCGCATATCCTCTTCCTGGGCAAAACCAATTGGTAAATTAATGACCTCCCATCAGCTGTCTACCATATCCGTTTGAGTAGTCCATTTCCTACAATCAGGGAATTCCATTGTACGCACATTGCCTTGAAGATGGAATCCCTGTCCGAAATATCTCTCCAGGAGGGTTTGCAAGTTCCGTCCTCTTTCCAATGTAGAATGTCCGTAATGTTAGTGGTGCTGTAGTCCAGTTCTCCCCAGGTAACAGTTTCGGGATTGGCTGTTGGCGACTGCCTAGCAAAAGTCGTTTCACGGAATTGTGCGATGTGGTGAACCTGTCACGGTGGTCATGAATCTTCAGAGGAGCAAATTTATTTTCTAGTTCTTTTCGCACCGCCAACACTTCTTTTTTTACCGTCCACTCCTTCCATCGTTTTCCAAACTGTGTTGATGTTGGACCCAACTTTATCAGGCCTATAATTTGCTGCTCAATTTTCTGCATAATCTGATCAAAAAAATGTCCTGCAACCGATCATTTCCCTCTTGTTTTTCTTTTTGCCGTCGTTCCTCATCCTCTAGCTTTTCTTTCTGCCGTCGTTCCTCATCCTCTTGCTTTTCTTTCTGCGTCGTTTCTCTTCCTTCTGTCGACGTTCCTTTTGTTCGGCAAACTGCTGCTTGATCCTTACGGTCTCAATCTCGTCGTAGGGTGTATTTCTCGTGTTCACCATGGATTGTCCTCGAATAATCACAAAAATCCTTACTTCCGAAACCAACTGTTTCGGAACTGGGTCCGTTTATTGAAACTCTCACAATACAATACTTGTTTACAGCTGAAATGCACTTCACCTTGAACTACTTTGTTTCTCTGCACAACAATATTCACCGGGTTTCTACCTTATAATTTTGTTGTAGGATACTAGATGGCATAATCGGTCATCCGACATCCAAAGTGAAATGTTTTCAGTGGGGTATAATCCTAAAAAAATATAATTCGTACGAAGGTATCAACTAGTGGAGGTATGTCAACATTTGGGGCTTTTACCTTACTGGTGTTCAAATTTCATATTTATTTTTATGTTGTCTAATTTGGTTTTGCGAAAGTATAGTTGTATGATGTCAAGAAGCGAAGTTTTTGTATATCATATTTCCGAGTCCTTTTCTGTGGGGAGTTGATTTCAATACTAGTCTTTGTATCTGTTCTATATTTTTTATGAATAGTGTTTACAACGCCCCAGGCAACTGTTCCATATTGAAGGTGTGATTCAAAGTATAGTATAGCATGTGCATCTATGCTATTTGCAAGTATATATTTTGATCTACAGGTAGCAATACGTAATTTTTTTACAAACTAGTCAATATGTATATTTCATTTTAGATGGGCGTCTATAAATATACCAAGGGATTTTATTACTTGGGTGATGGTGAAGTTCACGTCATTGTATTTGATCGAGAATGAATTGAGATTCGGTAGATTTTTGGATAATGACGTTAACGTATTGAAGAAGGTTTTCTTCATTATAATAGTTAGCAATTCACCTTCGAATTTGTGTTTTAGCGAGTCCAATGATTCTGAATGATGAATAACCGCTGTGTCATCTGCGAAGTTAATCATGCCCCCTTCTATATTTGATATGAAAGGGTAGTTCAAATAAACGTTGAAGAGCATCGGGCAAAACATTACTAATAACAATAAGGTATATTTGGATACAAATTTTATAATATATCTTATGAACTATGAAATCAAATAAACAAGGAGAGAAACCGCGAATCATCGCTGAATCGTTAACGATAGCAAATTACACCTTATATTATAGAAAATACAATAAAATAAAACTAGGGAAAAATTGATGAGATACATCGAGAAGTTATTGAGAAAGCTTTGATGATGGATTAGATGAGCATGAGGTGGGAGCTATACAGTATCGGAAAGAATATATCTTGGGTATTGTGGTTTAATGAGTGCGTGAAGAATAGCTTGCTAAATATTGAGAGAGCATTACAATTTCTCCTCGAATAGCTCGAAGAGGGGATATCGAATTGTCGTTCGACGTCACTACACAGAGACTGGTTAACTAACATTTCAGTATCATATCAGCAGCCGTCGGGAGAATGTGCTTGCGGCAAATAATAAGAAATATTTACGATAATTTCACATCAGATATTAGAGCAAATTAAACTGAATCACTTATTCAATTCAATCTGTCGTACGACATATAGTACAAATCCCTTATCGAGTCTAGTAACACGGAACACAAAAATACTCATAACAACAATCGATCGAACAAAAATCTAAACAAATGACAGGCAGCTCGGGCAAGGCAGGGGTCATGGGATTCCCGAAAAAAAACACAGAATATCGGTGGCTCGGTGGTTAAGTGGTAAATAAAACAGACTTCGACCGAACAACGAAAGATGGAATGATTTATTTACTCTATCCGCTAACGCCATCTATTGAATTGATTGACAATTACATAGTCCGGTCTGGTTGTGTATCTTTAGACAATGGTTTCGCCATTTTATAATGGTTTTGCTGAAGCTGAGTTAGTGTGCGGACTACGGACTACACAACAGATAAAATATCTTAAATGAAAAACTGTAGATTTGGAGGCCTAAACTGAAAAATGCGAAAATTTCCAAAAAACTGTAAATCTACAGTAAAAACTGTAGGGTTGGCAACTCTGGTTGAAGAGTCGAGTGGGGTAAAAGGGGGGGAGAGAAACATTGCGTCTCTCTTGATTATGTGGTATTATAATATAATTGCGTTCCTTGTTACTCTTCTAGATTTCAGTCTATACCTAAGATATATTTTTTTCGATACTGTATATTAACTAAGAAAATCAAGTTTAATGGGACTAGGTGACTGTATTATTTATAATTCGGTGAATTTTCAGTCTTTCCACGGAGTGCAGGAATTTCTTGAATTTAGATCTGAAAATATGACGGGGAATTATATTTCTAATAGTTAGGGGTAAGAAATTGTAGATTTGTAGATACCTCGAGGTACTCCGTAACTGTTTGAAATTCATAAAGGATGTCATTAATTTTTATGCATTGTTTCCTTTCGTGACTGTACAATAGTTGGTAGGATACATCTCTGAATCCAATACTCTCAAGGACTTCTAGGAGCTGATCGTGCCTCACTCACAGTATCAAATGCAAATCTATATAATGATGGAAGTTTTTCCTCAACAAATTTACTTATTTTGTTTGAGGGTAGTGTTATTGCATCTTCAGTTGATTTGCCACGTTGATATTCGTATTGATTTTAAAATGAAATTTTATTTTTTGCCAAGTACTTCTCAATACGTGGTTTCGAAATCATTTCAAAGATCTTTGCAGAATTTTTTATGACGTATATAGATCGATAGTATTCGAATTTTAATTTATTTCTAGATTTGTGGATTAGTGTGATAATAGCACATTTAAATGGGGTTGGGGATATTCCACTACTGAAAGACCAGTTTCTTATGTAAGACAAAGGTGTTCCTTGTTCCTTTGCTATGATTTGAATGGTTCAGAATAATTTGCAGGACTTCATTTTCTTTAGTTTCCTCCAGGAATTGATCATTTTAGATTCGAGCGTTTCTTTCTTATAACTTGATTTATTTTATATTTCGTTTGCCAAGTGTTCTCCAATTGTCTTGAAATATTTGACAAATTTGTTGGCAATTTTTTTCGTGTCATGAATTTTATTTTCATTATCAGAATGGATATCATTGATTTTTTCTGCATTTCTTTTTTATTTGTGAGATCATTTATAGTTTTTCAAACTTTCGAGGTTTTCCCTTCACTATTTTCGTTTTTTTATCAATAATAATTCATTTTTTATTCTTCTATTACTTTCTTCAGATGGTTTTTTAATTTTTTTAAATGAATCAAATACATTGACATAGGTCAGTTTTCACATGAATGAAATTTAGTATATCATCAGTTACCCATATCACGTCGTTCGACTTTAATAGTATTTGTTCTGTGTTCTATGATTTTCTTGTTTTTGAGGATAAATATTTCAGTTGATACTTCAATATTATCTGTTGAATATAATTCGAACCAGTTCTCTCCACCTATGTTATCCTTAAGTTTTTATTATCAATGAATCTTTTGAATTTGATATTAAATTTTTTTTGGTTTTTAAGTCAGTTTCAAGTATGAATGGATTATATTCGAATTGATTTAAGGTATCTTTCACGAAGCAGTGATCAATACAAGTTCCTTGTTTATGTGAGATACGAGTCTGTGAGCATTGTTAATATTCAAATAGTTATTTGTGAAATCATTGTTTCTCATTATGTTAATATTGATGTCGCCCATTAGGATGTGAATGTTTATATTGTTTTCTTCACAATTTTCTAGATACTCTGATGAATTTTCAATGAAGGTATTATAATAAATAATAATATAAATGATTTATTCACACTCACATTTACAGTAATTAATTCACAGAATATAAAGTAAAATAGGTGTATGAATAAATAGACAATACCTAAGAGACGCATATATATCGAGATATACATGCATGTGTATGCAGGTTTCATTGGTTAACATGAGCGTTAGTAAGTATATATAATACATTATAAAATACAGGTAGATCTAAGTAGTATGAAATACGATTCGATAATATAAAATTACATATAAATATAGTTAAGTTAAGTTAAAAGCCTATAATAGCATATAAATATAATGATGAGATAAAAGTAAGATTGGTATGTAAATTGTGAGATTGGTATATTAGAAGAATTAAAGAACAAGAATAGTAGAAAAATCTTCAAATTTCAACTTCTAAGAACTGAGCAAATATAAAGTGGTGGTGAATCATAAATACATTTTTTTAGGGACTTTCTAAAACGATGAATTGTTGGTTCGTTTTTTATTTTTTCTGGAATGTTGTTAAAGGCTTTTGGTCCCAGATACTGATAGCTGCATTGTCCAATTGACTTATTCATAAGCGGGAGAATGAATTTGTTCCGTTTTCGTGTCTCATGTTTGTGGGAGTGAGTGATCAGCTCTATTGAGTGTGAGTACTGTGTTGTCGCTAGTTTGATGAAATATAGTTCTCTTAGATCGAAAACGTTTGCCAGTTTGTATAGTGCTTCGGTCGGGTAGCGGTTATTTTTGTTGAACATTATTTTTAAAAATCTCCTTTGAATAATTCCTAAAGGTTTCAAACATGTTTTGTATACACCACCCCATCCGATGATGCCGTAGTTCAAGTGAGATTCGGTTAGGCTATGGTAAAGGATTTTTTCTGTTTAGGGTCTAGTATAGATGACATTTGTTTGTACTTAAAAAGTACTCTTCGGAGTTTTTTGAGTAGATAATCTACGTGGACATCCCATCTAAGGTGACTGTCTATCATTATTCTCAAGTATTTGACGCTCTTTGGTTGTAAGATCTCAAAGTCATCTCCTATTGTAATTTTTTTGAACCTTGGGAGATTCGCGGACAGACTACAAAAGGGTAGGTGAAGCGTATTTTTGGCATTAATAGATAGTTTCCTGTTATCAAACCACTTTTTTATTTGGATAAGATCGTTTTCAGCTTTATTTTTCAGGTCACTCCAGTTGTCATCTTCGTAATATATAACAGTATCATCTGCGAAGCTGGTTATGCTATCTTGTGTGTCTGCAGAGAATAGATTATTCAAATAAACATTAAAAAGTAGAGGTCCCAAGACCGTCCCTTGGGGTACACCGCATACTATTATCCGCTCTCTACTAACTATGGTCTTGATTTTTGTTAGTTGTTCTCTGCCGGTTAGATATGACTTGAAAAGGTCTTGTGCTGTGCCTCTTACTCCTAGATCATCTAGGCTATTTAAGAGAATAGTGTGGTCAACAGTATCGAAAGCCTTTGTTAGATCTAGGAAAATTGCCATGGACGGCTTTTTATTATCTATGGCTTTATATATTTTTCCTGTGAGTTCCTTTATTGCATCATCTGTGGACTTTCTTTCTCTAAAGCCATATTGTGCTTCTGATAGTAATTTGTTTTTATTTAGAAAACTGCTGAGTCTTCTTTTGATTATCTTTTCTAGGATCTTGCTGAGGTTAGAGATAAGAGCGATTGGTCTATGATTTGAGACTTCGGTTTTGTCACCATTTTTGTAGACAGGTATGACAGTGGATAGTTTAAATGCAGCAGCAAAGTACCCCCTTGAAAATGATTTATTAATTATGCATGTTAGTGGTTCAGCTGTATATTTTGAAATTATTTTCAGCGTCTCTGATTTGTAACCGTCGGGTCTTGGCGATTTTTGGTTTTTTAATTGTGAGATAGTACTCATTACCTCGCTCGGGTCACTTGGAAAGAGGAATAGTGTGCTGGCCGATTTATTCCTTATTTCTTCATAGTTTGTATGTTGTTTAATTTTATTTGCTAATTTATCTCCTATGTTGGTGAAAAAAGAATTGAATTCTTCAGAAATTTCTTTTGGATCATGAGTAACATTTCCGTTCTCGGTTTGTATTGATGCTATCCCACTAGATCTTCTGGGTGTTGTTAATTCGTTAACTACTTCCCACATTTGTTTTGAACTGGTCTTTTCTTCTATTTTACGTTTGAAATAACTCGCTTTACTTTCTTTAATTAATTTTTCAAGTACTATTTTGTAGGTGTTGTATTCTCTTTTTATGATTTTGTTCTCAGGATTTTTTTTCAATTCATGAAACATTTAATTTTTTTTATTTATAGATCTCAGCAATGATCCGGTTACCCATTTTTTCCTTTTAATGTCCCTGTTTTTTATCCTTACCTTTGTTGTGGATCTATATATAGCGTTGTCGATAATTTCGATAAATTTAGATACGGATCTATCCAAATCGTCAATTCCATAGAATTTTTCCCAATCTATATGTTCCATATTTTTCAACAGTGCTTTTTCGTTTATTTAAGAATTTTGAGCTTTGGTCCTCTTGTGTTTTTGTTTGTTCATTTGTAAATATTATTTGTAAAAGTGTAGTGTAATGGTCTGTGATACAGGTTTCTATTGTTATTGGAATTAATGAGTCAATGTTTTCACTTTTTGAATTAATGAATATGTGGTCCAGACAAGTGCCTGAATCTGGTCTAGTAGGTGTATTTATTGCTGGAATGTATCCATGTTCTTCTAGTGTGTTCAGGTATGTTTGGAAATCTTTTGTAGTTCCGATTAAATCTATATTTATGTCACCAATAAACACACTATGAGTAAATTTTTTTGATTGGTTATTCATTATATTGACGGTGATCTGTAGAGTGCATTTATGACAATAATTTCCTCGTTAATTATAGCTTGTAACTGTAGCAAATAAGTGCCATTAATTTCAAAAGTCTTGTGTGAGTGGTAGAGATTTGACTTTATAAAAAGTACCACTCCATCATTTTTATTTAAATTACCAAAGTTATAGAGGGTTATATATCCTTTTATGTTGTACAC
This sequence comes from Gonioctena quinquepunctata, assembly GCA_018342105.1. Taxonomy (NCBI): domain Eukaryota; kingdom Metazoa; phylum Arthropoda; class Insecta; order Coleoptera; family Chrysomelidae; genus Gonioctena; species Gonioctena quinquepunctata. The sequence goes on from JAFIRS010004614.1 coordinate 68,198, forward strand.
TCCTATGTCATCTATAATTCGAGTTTCAGTAAGTATTATGCAGTCTATCGTTGTATCTAGTTCTTCTAAAAATATTGTAAATTCATCAGGATTTTTTGATATGCTTCGTATATTATTGTGTACGATTTTGAAATTGGAATGGCAGTCATTTACCTTTAGTACTTGTTTTGCTTCATTAACATCTCTTAGAGCAAAATTGTCTAATTTTTTTACACTAAAATCCTTGATATACGGATCCATTATGATTATGTTTGTTAACTGATAGTACTATTTTTAGTGATTACATAGATATGAGAGATGGTGATCTATGGATGGATTATCTATGGTGATCTATGGATGGATGTTAGAGTTTTGTTTTTTTCCCTTCAGTTTGACTTCTATCTGTACAATTTTGATTCAATTGTATATATATATATATATATATATATATATATAAATATATATATATATATATATATATATATATATATATATATATATATATATATATATATATACTATGTCATGAGTGAATTGTATATCTTCTTTTATATACCTAAATGGTTTACAGTACCGTAGTTATATTGGTGTACATCCCTAACTTGCCATGTTAAGTCCCTTCAAGTAGGACTTTCATGTGATCTAGATTATCAATCAGAGATCTTATTATGGAGTATTTTTATATTAATATTTTCTAATTCGATTACTTGTGATATATCCTCAATAGTTTTTTTTCTCCTGTTTCTCTTTGGTATCATTCGAGCTAATAATTCTTTTCGAATTGTTTTCTCACAAATACATAGAAAATTATATATTTTTTTTTTTTTTTTATATTCTAGTTCCCACGAAAAGGGATATCCTGTAATGTTCAGAGAACATCGTGGGAACCTAGGGAAAGAAGGTAGGAGTTGGTGTTCTTCTTAAATTTCTGAAGGTTGTATGCCTCGGGGAACACCTCCCTAGGCAATGAGTTCCAAAGCCTCGCTGTTCGTTGGATGAACGAGTCTTTGGAAAGTGATGTTCTGCAGGTCTCCAGAGTGACCACGAAGGGGTGTGATGACTGAATTCGACGGGTTAATCTCGAAGAGACTGCCAAAGCAGGAACGATTGTTGATATTTCAGAAGAGCATCGCCCATGAAAATATCTATAAAATAGAGACAAATCGCCAACTTTTCTACGGTGTTCCAGACAAGTGAGCGAGTTTGTAAGCGAGGCATCACTGACGAGACGAATTGCTCTTTTTTGGACAGAATCCAATAGCCTCAGGATATGTTTAGGTGCCGCACTCCAAATATGGGAACAGTATTCCAGGACAGGTCGGATCTGTGCCTTATAGATCATAAGCAGCTGACTGGGGGTGAAATAGCTCTTGGCACGAAACAGAAAACCAAGTTTTTGGGATGCACTTTTGGCAATGGACCTCACGTGATTTTCCCAGGAAAGGTTATTGCTGATAGTAATACCAAGCATCGATATGGATGGCTTCAGTGGTACGGTTACTCCTGACAAAGTTATGTTAGGCACAGTGAGATCGGCTTTTCTAGAGAAAAGACATGCTTGTGTTTTGTTTGCATTGAATTCTACCAAGTTATTAGATCCCCATTCGAGAATTGCTGCTAAGTCCATATTTATATTATTAACATTTCTTCCTCGTTCATTTCTGGTTTCACGGGCTGATATAGGGGCCCTGGAAGAGAAAGCGGTATGGAGGAGTACTATCATCAGCAAAGCTGTGTACTGGACATGAAGTTGCTTTCAACAGGTCGTCGATGTGAAGTAGAAAGAGTGTTGGTGCGAGAATGGATCCTTGCGGAACACCAGCATTTATGAGTAGAGTGTCAGATGAAACTCCATCGACCACTACATGGAGAGACCTGTTTGAGAGCAAACTAGCGAGCAGAGAACACAGCTGAGGGGGCAAGCCATAAGACGGAAGCTTGGCGAGGAGTCCCTGGTGCCAAACTCGATCGAACGCCTTGGAGATATCTAATGCCACAGCTAAAGTTTCTCCATACTTTTCAATAGATAGCTGCCATATATGTGAGACGTAAGCGAGCAGGTCACCAGTTGATCTCTGATGGCGGAAGCCATATTGCCTATCGTTGACAATTCCTGAGTCTTCCAGATATTTCATGAGCTCGATGTTGATGGCTTTTTCCATGACCTTTGAAATAATAGATAGCAGTGCGATAGGTCTGTAGTTGCTAGGTAGGGCCTTTTTGCCTTTTTTAGGGACTGGCTGTACTCTTGCAATTTCCCAATTGGACGGAAATACCCCCAAATTGTAAGAGTGGTTGAACAACTTGCAACGAACAGGTGTTAGTTCGGGGGCACATTTCTTGAGAACAATCGGCGGGATTCCGTCAGATCCACAGGCTTTGTTGGTGTTGAGACCCAGCAAATTCTTTCTGATAGTACGTTGGCGAAAGGTGATCTCGGGCATGTGACTGTCAATAGGTGTAATGTTCGGGGGTTGTTTTCCCGATGAATCCAGAGTGGAATTTCCAGCAAATAGGTGCGCAAAGATATTGGCTTTTCCTGGGCAGTCGTTGCTAGTGTTCCATCTTCTTTGGTTAGGGGAGGAAATGAGCTGGAAGTGAAGTTTCTTCCCACAGCTTTAGGAAAGACCAAAATGAACGGGATCCGTTAGGACATTCAGCAAGTTTTGATCTTATTTTGGCTTTGTGGGCATCTTTTGAGCATTCTATTGTCTCTTTACATATGCCTCTAGCCTCGACATATGCTGCTCTGGTCTCAGGGCCCGGATTTTTAGCCATCGATGGTATGCAGCATGTTTGGAAGCCACAGCTCTAGAGCAGTTTCTGTTAAACCAGGTCTTATCGGATGATGTTCTTCTTTCGGTATTCGGTATGTAAGTTTGCATCCCCAACATGATGATTGCAGAAATTGTCTCAGCACATCGTGTTGGATCTACTGAAGAGAAACAAACTCTCTTCCATGGAAACGCTGAGAAAAACATACGAAGACCTTCCCAGTCGGCCGAATTGTAATGCCACATGAGACGGGGTGGTATTGTGCAGCTCAATGGTAAATGGAAAGAGCATGTTGTGGAGATGAGGGTGTGGTCAGAGTTTCCAAGTGGGGCACAAACTTCTATTCTATACGGGTCAGGATTGGTGGTGAGGAAAAGATCTAGTGTATTGGCAGACTGGTTGTTGACATCAGGGATGCGGGTTGGTAGCTCGACCAGTTGTTCTAGACCATGAGTGATGGCGAAGGCCTCGGCTTGACGACCTGCATCATCTGTTTTGTTAGAGAATTTGAGCCAGGCAGCGTTATGTACATTAAAGTCTCCCATGATTATGGTTTCAGCTGTTGGATGGTTCTCCTGAATGTAGTCCAGTTTGAGTGATAAAAACTCAAAGAGGTCGTTATATGAAGGTTCATTAGGTGATAGGTAAAGGCAGCAGAGGAACTTAGTCAGTTTGGTATCAGATAGCTTGAACCACATCACATCAAAGTCTTTCGGTTCCAAACTCTCTTCACGCTGGCATGAAAGGTTAGCCTTGGCGTAAAGGCAAACTCCACCTTTGAACCTGAATCGAGAATAGAGTTCGTAACCAGGACAAAGCATATGGACCTTGTTGGTGGACGAGTTTACTTGTGTTTCTGTTAGAGCCAGAATATCCGGTTTTTCCGTCTGTAGGTGATGGTGGACGTCATTGATGTTCTTGTTGAGTCCACGGATGTTGCAAAAATTAATTTTTAATGTTGAGTCCCCTCGAGTACCTCTCGCCCGGAAATCCGAATGGAGAGGTATTTTACTTCCGGAGTGTTTTACTCTAGGAGACTTCATCATTATTACTATTAGGATGCACCTGAAAATAAAGGAGGAATTGGGGAAAAGGAAAGAGAAGGATAATTGAAGAGACAGTCTGGACAAGGGAAATATGACGTAGTTGGGATGTGTTTTTACTTAAAAATCCACGATGAAAATAAGGTAAATTTTTGTATATATCTAATAGAAAACAACTACTTCCCCGGCTAAAGCCACGCTGCACATTGAACTACATCTGAAAGATATTATGAAAAGACACTTACTCAAAACAAAAAATTAAAAGTTGCATTTTCATTCAGATTGTTATTTAATTTTCTATTTCAGTCCTGATTGAGAAGTCATATAGAAGAATGGGACAAAGAAAAATGTTTTCCAAGAAGAAATACACTGATTTTGAAGTGTCACTGCAAAATAAATATTTCTAACATCTTTCCATCTTTGCAAAGTGGAATTGCTACTTGATTTCTAATGAGTGCTCCTTTTTGTAAAAAAAATTTCTTTGTCTCATTTATCTATGAATTCCTGATTAAAAGTGGAATATAAAATGAAATAACAATCCCAATGAAAATGCTAATTTTCACTTTCAGATTTTCTCTTTTGAGTAAAGGTCCTTTCTAAATCTCTATCAGATGTAGTTCAATATTCAGCAAGGCTTTAGCGTTTACTATTGGATATTCACATTAGTGGATTCTTCAATTCACATAAACATCGTTCTATTCAATATCCAGTTGAAAATGTTTCCCTTTTCAACGTATTCACTTTTGATTGTGCTAGTAGTTGAGAATGATCTGGTCTTGATGCTTTTCGTTATTCAATTCCAAAATCTTCGGGTTTTTCTGTTAGAAACTTCCGTATAAATACAATCAATCATCTTTCATTTCATTATAAAAAAATTGCAAGAACAATGCTAACATTTCAAAAACCTATTCAAGAAGCAATTCGCACATCACCCTGTACATCCTTCGAAAACAAAGAAATACGTCATATCGCTTTGTGGGTGGAAGAACCGGTGGAAATTCTAATCAGCCAGTGTAAATATGAAATACGATAAAAATATATGAGTGAATTATCCCATAAATAACGCGCATTAATGTTGGAATTGGAAAGTTTGTTGTGTGCTTTGGCTTGATTAATTAATCTCCGGGGAGGATGAAAAAATGATTACTTCGGGTTGTGACAGGATAATTCACTTCACGTAGATTAAATGGTTTGTATTATATGCAGAACTTGCAATTTATAAAAGTTGCGTTGACACACCTGTTCTCGTACACACATGGGCTCCTTTCATAAAAAATCCCACAATGTGTTCGTTTAATACGCGTCGCTAGTGAACTGAGTTGTCCACATAAAGGAACACATATTTTTTCAGAACGCACTCTCCAGCATAACGTATGAATGTCACAATGTATTTTTTCTACGACAACCTCGATAAATGTTCATTTTATAACCGTAACTTCAATCATAAACAAGCACATTTTGTACAGAATTTCATTTTTGCATCGGTTGCTAGGCAAGTTGCTAAGCAATAAATGCGAAATGGAATATTTCGTGTTAGGTCTAGGTTCACTCTAAAATCACGACGACTACGGCTTGTCAAATTATGACGTCCAGCGACAAATTGATGAAATGTCAGCAGATCGTTTCTGTCAAAGTTTTAGTAGGTAACGAGTAATTTCATAGTTGTTTTCTATAAAAACTATTAATTAAAATGGAAACTGATAGTGATATTGACTTAGATTTGACACCTCCGAACATAATAGAAGCAGCGAAGGTAACAACACTGAATTTATTACCGGAAACGTCGAAGAGTATGTATCAACGCGCTTATAACCTTTTTTTGGAATGGAAGGTAGATCAAAAGACAAAATCGTTTTCCGAGAACGTTTTAATGGCTTATTTTGGCGACCTACCCAAAAAAATTAAAAGTTCCACTTTGTGGTCACACTTCTCAATGCTGAGAACGACTCTTAGTATCTATAATGATATAGATATTGCCAAATATTTGAAACTGAAAGCATTCCTCAAGCGGCAGTCTAACGGCTACAAACCCAAAAAGTCTAAGATCTTTACAGCAAATGACATCGATAATTTCATTGAACAGGCTCCAGATGAAATATATCTGGCAACAAAAGTAAGTTTTATATTTCCATTTAATGAAAAATATGTTTAAGTAAACTGATTTACATTGTAGGTTGCATTAGTTATGGGAGTAATGGGTGCATGTAGAAGACATGAATTACATCAAATGAAAATTACTCATTTCAATGATCTTGGTTCAGCTGTTTTAGTAACAATACCAAACAGTAAAACCAAAATAGTACGAAATTTTACTGTAACTGGCAAATTCTACGAAATTTATAAAAAATACGCAAATCTTCGCCCTCAAAATGCTATGGTCTATGGTTTTTCATTAATTATCAAAAAGGAAAGTGTACCATTCAGAGAATAGGTCTGAATAAGTTTGGAGCTATGGGAAAAGACATTGCCAAGTATTTAAAATTGCCAAATTACGAATTATATACTGGGCACTACTTTCGCCGATCCTCCGCAACAATTCTTGTTGGTGCTGGAGGTGACATAACCACGTTAAAACGCCACGGTGGCTGGAAATCTACTACAGTCGCTGAGGGATATATTGATGAATCGAAGTAAGCTTGACATAGCAAATAAAATTGCAAATGCAATACAGAACATACCATCAGGCATACCAACGAATTTAGAAATGGAAAATCGCGAGAAGCGGTCTACTTCAACGTCGACAAATTATCAATTTCGAAAAGAATTAAGTATTCAGCAATCAAGTTCTCCAAATATGATTTTCAATAATTGCACATTCAACTTCAATTAGATACATACATACATTTATAGGCTTCTATTTCTGTGTACCTATTAGAAATAGCAATAAAGAAAATATTTACATATTTCTTCAATTTATATTTTAATTCTGATATAAAGCCCATTAGCGGCGAATTCGGAGTAATAAAATATCAGTTTATTTCTTTCAAAGTTTTTGCAATGTATGCATGTATTAAACGTGAACGATATGTTGTCATAGAAAAAGTATGGTATGCAACTCGCAACAAAATGGCCATTGTGCACTCGTATGAACTGCAGCACTTGCCTTCGGCTCGTGCTGCAAATTTCATACTCGTGCAAAATGGGCATCATTTTGTGCTCATTGCATAATATACTATTACTCAAACGGCAACTCACCAGAATGTAAGAACCAACAGAACCGTATATCATTGAACTATTCAATACTTCTTTAGACTTCACTTCATGTAGAAATGGGGATCATTCGTATTTTTTTGTTCATTAATAATAACCGATTAATTTCCAGGAAGGAGAGATAATAATGCAATTTGCTGTAGTAACAGTATATATACTGAGAAGTATTGAAGTAAATATAGCAACAAGCATGTTGTCTATTTGAACGCAATTTTTTTTTCCAAATTCGAGGAAATTCATAGTTTAAATGGAAATTTTTGTTCACGCTCCAGAAAATGCCTACTTCGGATACTGAAAATAGTCCACAAAATACCACTTTACCAGACTGGGCCGATAAAGTCTCATGGCAACTCTTATCATATTATTTTTGTTTATTCAGAATACTCGTAATTAATTCGTAAAAAGTTTCAGCAGACGCAATGAACTATAGATTATTGATATTTCGTAGTACAGCACACGTTTTCTTCGAATATTTTTTTGGAATGCTTATTTCATGAAAAATTAACATTATTATTTGACAAGTATTCGACAAATGTGTCATTGATAAACAATCGCTTGCTAGATTTTTGCACAACTTCCTTACACCTACCATATGGATGGTGATTGAAAATGTGTGCACAGCGCGGAAATATGTGTAGCATTTCTGTTCTGTTTATTTGGAAACCTAATACAAAAAAATGTTGTAAGCAACACGTACGCAAATGGCTTTAGCGGACATCATCTTCACATTCCGATTCGTCCGCTAAAGCCTCACTTTACGTACTTGTTATTATTTGTTCAAATGGTCCCAAAGGGACGGCCACCTATAGGCTATTTACGGTAATGTTTTCGGTCAAAAGTCGCTTCATTAGTCCAGTGAAAATAATTCACGAAGAGTGAATCAGAATCACCTGTAGAAATGGGTGAATAAGTTATTTTATCTACATAAATGGCCATTTGAGGTATTCAAATGATGGGTTACAAAATATTTTCCTGAGAGAATAGTTAGGTAACAGAAAATACTGTTATGAATAAGGAACTTGATGGGCGTGGGGGTAATTTTTTTTGCAAGTATTGTATTTCCCACCAATGAAGATATTCCGTGGCTAGAGGAAACAAAATTGTCCATAATATATCGAAGATAGGTAGTAGGTAGTACCTATAATGACAGGACTATTAGTGGAGGCCAGCTGCATAATTGGAAACTCTATGGTTAGAGTTTTTATAAAGCAAGATATTCATCATAGACTGTAAATAAGAAAAAGAAAATTCATATAATTGTTGAAAGAGTTAGTTCGGTCTGCAATTTCTAAAGATACACATCTCTCTCGAGGGCATTTGTTTAAGTTATACAAGCCTTGCCAACCTGAATTTTCAGCTAATTCATATTCCTAATCATTCAATTATGTAATAGTACAGTTTAGAATACGTCTAGCTTTGATTAATTTTCAATTACAATTTAAATATTAAAAATTATCATAACTATCCTCCCTTCTGTCATTTTCGTTAGTTAATTTGAGGACTTAAATGCAATGAAATAATTCATTGACCTGAGCGAATTAATTCAATATCTGTTATTCAATGCTCAAAAATTACGTTGTTTTGTTCCGAACGAATGAGAGATAATACTAAGAAGGAAATGTAGAACTTATTGATTAGAAAAAATTACAGTGCTGGAAAAGAGTTCACAAGTCTTTCAGTAATTGTAAACCTAAAAAGTATAGTCAGTGAAAGTGCTACCAGGATCCAAAGTTCTGATTTTTTTCGGTTAATTCAATATGGCGGTGAGCGCGGAGGGGGAAGAATTGTGCATTTTGCATCTGAAACACTTAATAACCATCCTAAACAACATATAAAAAATTTAGAACTACCGGACCGTTTGTAAGGTAACCCCCCCCTATTTACTGGATCAACCAGATAGTTTATCTATAAATGCACTCAAGATTGGATGAAACCATTCAGTTTTATTTTATTAATCAAATACATGATATTTTCACAATATATCCTATTCTATCTATTCCATGTCCAGCTTGGCATATTCCCGGAGAAGTGGTTACAAACAACTTTTATCTATCGTAGATATTAAAATTCAAGGAAAATCAGATTTCAATTATTTAAATATCACCATTGCAAAAATATTAGTATGTATTTGAGGTCAAATTCCCCTACGCATTAAATTAAAGACCACGCGAATGAAGTCGCAGGCCACAGCCCCCTTCAATCATTAAAATCAAATAGGTACGAGGTAATCGTCGAGAAGTCTAACATAATCAGTTTCATTAGTATTATAATATAGTTATTCACCTAACAAGTGCGGAAATGGTACTTTTCCGCACGTGACGGCAGGTGACCGAACGATGCGAAGCGGAGTTCAGTGTGACTTGGTGTTCGGATCTCCAGGAACCCAAGACGTAGGAGTACACGACTACGTAGATAAACTAAGAGACAGCACGCTGGAATATCGCCTCGTAAGATATTGGCCAGGGACAGAATGACAGCTTGTTATGATTTGAAAGCTAATTCAGGAAGACAACCCACGGCGAAAAAAAGGTATATCCCCCAAACTAACACCGTTTTGGAAAGGAATGTACGAGGTGAAAAAGAGGATCAACGATATGGTTCACAGAATTCAGCGCAGCCCTAGGACTGAGATGAAGGTTGTTCACTTCGGAAGGCTCAAGCCCTATCATAGCGTACCAGTGACTTTTGATTGGGACAATCAAAATTAGAGGGGGGCAGTGCCTCTAGGAAATTTAACTCTTGCAATTTGCGGCCTTATCATCAGAGATTAAACCACTCAAGTTTCGCTTTCATGGTTTGATCAGATAACAAGACCGCAAATCGCATCCAGTAAAATGTCAAGAAAAATGCTTTCACGAAAATTTCGAAAAAAATTGAGCGATAAAACCCCTAGCACCTATGATATCGACTATTGCACAATGCAGATATTGGGGTGAAATGAGAAACTCACCGACAGCTTTGTTCCATCTTGCATACGCCAAGAGAACTCTCTTGAGTAACGCCTGATTTTCCTGTCCATTCTCACCACAAAATAAACTGCAACCTGTCCTGTGTAAATCCTTGACTATTTGAACTCCCAACTCCGCGTCTGCTGGATGCGACCACTCGCTGAAACAAGTTTTTCCACTTCTGGCCAATTGACTCCTGCAAAAAAGTACAGAGAAAAAATTACTATGGGGGCAGTGCATTTGAGCGTCAGAAGAATTTATAGAGAGTAACACACTGGGGTTACCTAATCAGTGGAAACGCGGATAGTTTTCTAGGAGGTTAATAAGGCAAGGTACTATGAGAGCCGAAGAAAAAAGAGTGGTTACACCTTACAGTTTTATACCGCCTGTTTCGGCTCCCAAACAGCCATTTATTTGCATTGATAGTTGCAGTTAATAGTCCGCAAGCACACTTCTAACGAATTCCAGTTCGTCTTCTCCGAAAATTATGGTTAAGGTGTCATTTGATTCGGAATGGCATCTAGAAACTTTTTGGAAATAAATCCTTAAAGAGCAGAAACTTTTCTGAAAAATGCTCCGACTTCCGGAACTCTACCACCAATATTTATAATTTCACGATTTCCTCATAATAACAAAAAAATTACAAATTAAATATGAATAAATCGTTTAAATACATAAGTGACCAATAATCCGAAAAATGTTTTTTCGCAATTTTTCAATGGTTGCTTTTGTTTATGAGGAATTACGACAATTTGTAAATCAACATAAAAATCTGTGTAATTTTCAAATTGAAAACCTGAGATTATTTTCACTTCTGGAATCCATTCTTCAAAGTGCTTGAAAGAGATCCCCATTTATGAAATTTGTAAATTTGGATTTTTCACCTCTTCATTGATAACTAGCTGACCCGGCAGACCTTTTCCTGTCCAAATTTCATACTTCCTAGAATTTTTTTCCTGAAAACTTTCGTCCGCGTAGATTTTTTTCCTTTGTTTTTTTTGTGTTTTTCATTTGGTTATCCTGTGGTCCCCGGTTCCCGTTAGCCCGAATCCCATTATCCCGATATCCAGTTATCCCATTATTCGTATCCCGTTATCCCGTATCCTGATATTCCGTTATCCAGTTATCCCACTATCCCGTTATCCAGTTATTCCGCTATTCTGTTATCCCGCAATCCCGTTATCCATTAATCAGTTATCCCGCTATCCCTTTCCCGCTATCCCGTTATCCCTTTCCCGTCTATAATTTCACATATTTTTTATTTTATTCAGTATCCAAGTGAAATGCGTTTACACCATTTATTCACGTCCCATATTAGTATACAGTCAGAAAGTGTTCCTATGTTTCAGGCATATTGACTGTCATCTTCTGATTTAACCCTTCCCATTCCAAAATCAAAGGAATCGTTTCCAAATACCTACGCTCCTTATTTTCTGTTCTCTATATGCTTCGTTTTACAGATTCAGGAATATTTGTTCCTGTGGAAATAATTAGATCGACTCATCGATGCCACATAAGTCTCATCAGATTTCCCGATATTACAAACTATTTTCGAAGTCATGACCTACTTGTTGCGTAATATAACCCAAAAAGTCAAATAATGACATTATTATTTGAAGCATTATATTATAAAAAATCAGTGAGATCAATACAATATTATTTAGCCACATTTGAAATAAAGAGAAGAATTTCCACAACCGATTTATAATAAATTAATTACTCCATTGTTTCTTCAAATCCCACGATATCTATTATATACTAATAGCAGTGAAAAATGATCATTGAGTGTCTCGAACTCAATCAAATATATATATATATATATATATATATATATATATATATATATATATATATATATTATATATATATATATATATATATATATATATATATATATATATATATATACAGGGTGTAACTGAATAAGTGTAAAACATTTAAGGAGGTGATTCCTCATCGAAAAAAAGATAGGATCTTTCATATAAAGAAACTTCATTGGAGCATCCCTTGTTAAGATACAGCCCCTTAAAGGGGGTACATAAAATTTGTATAACAATTTTTTCACAAGCACTGAAAAAGTTACAATATTGAAATTAACCTGACGTTTTGTACTACCAAAAAGACACTTAGCCAGTAATTTATTTGGTTTACCCCATGGTTGTAAGGGGTGAAAAAAGCAACCCCTAAAATTTATTTCCAATGTAACTTTTTGTCTTATTATTTGTTTACCATTTGAAAATTTATTTCCGATAGCCTGTTTCATTCTAAACAAAAAAAGTCTCTTGGGTTTTGCCTCAAAATAAA